>CM059569.1:8934116-9089116 GCA_030386875.1 Morinoia aosen
ATTTTTAAATTCAAATTTTTATGACTCCCTACCTATGACAACTGCAAGGAAAAAGATTTTTAATTTGTTATACCCTATTTCGGTTAACAATCTGAAAAATTGAAGGAGGATTTGCTGACGCTAGTATCAAAACGTTTCATGCATAATAATTTTCGGTTAATTCTACTGAACGCATCCAAAATCAATTCTATTTTCAATTACAAGGATAAGCTTCCGAAGGCTTTGCTCTCTTCAGTCATCTACAAGTATCGTTGCGCATTGTGTGCGTCTGAGTATGTTGGGTCCACAAAAAGGGCCTCGCGTATTCGTGTAGCAGAGCATGTCGGACGAAGCTTTCAAACAAATAGGCCTTTTGCTTTCCCTCTCAATCCTCAGTGCGTGCCCATGCAGAAAAGTGCGACTTGCCTGTCCGTTTAGACGATTTCCAGATAATTGCAACCTCTTCTAGTCAAACTGATCTTCGAATTTTACAGTCTCTTTTTACCATGATTAACAAACCGGTTTTAAATGATGCTCAGTCTTCCTTCCGCTTGCAAATTTCCTCTCAGGAATCACAAATGTTTAGCCATGCATATGTATATTTTTTTCTCTCTATCAATATAACTGTTTTTCCTCAGATGCTGAAGATGTCCCTTGTGGTCGAAACGTTCATCTTTCGTGTATTTTTAGTTCTGATATTTTAAACTCGCTAAGTAATGATATCAATTTTATAAGTGACTATCCTTGCTATTTAATTTATAGTTAAACTTTGTAAACGGCAAAACATTGACGTAAATCATTACCCGAGTCTTTGCTCAGATGCATTTCGTCTTCGGTAGAAAATTCTAGCCAATCAGCTTCCCTGTGTAATATGTTCTGATTACACAGCTCGCTGACTCATGGCGTTTCATTCAACTTCATGTGCACTGGGTTGGCTTTAAAAGGGAAAGCTACAAGAAGTAAAGTGAAATATATCGGCGGACACCTTCATTTGCCAAAATTTAAGCTTCGATTTCTATTCTACAAGCTATCTGAAAAATTCTTTGTCTATTTTCAGAGGAAACGAATGAAACGCTTTACAGTGTATTCAACTTATGTTTAGTCTTTGAAGTAATCACCATTGTCATCTGGCACCTTCTGCCAACGCGTCCCCAGCTCTTCAATCCCCTTGCGGTAAAACTCGGGAGTTTTGAAAGCAAAGAAGTCCATGAGGGCTTGGTGCAAGTCTGCTTCATTGGTGAAGGACTTCCCACGAATATGATTGATTATCCAGGGAGTAGAAGAGGTGGTAATCGGATGACACAAGATCAGGTAAATCAGGTGAATGGCACAAAGGCTCCCACTAACTTTCTGTATCGTATCCCAGACCACTCGCGTGATATGTGGCCTGTTATTATCATGCAGGTAAAGTACACCTTTGCGATTTACCAGTGCTGGCACTTATGGCGGTATGCCTATTGCACTCGTTTCAAAAGCTGCGAGTATATGTAGGGCTCCAGTGACCGTTTGGCCCGTTGGTAGCAGCTCATAATGAACCACTTGATGACCTGTCTACCAAACACAAAGCATAATGTAGCGTGGGTGTAAAGGCGGTTTTGCGTTGTGAGGAACAGTACCCTGTTGTGACAACCAATATCTGCAAAGCATAGAAGCTGCGTCGAGAACCCACTTCTCATCACTGGTAAACCCTCGATTGAATAAGGATGCGGTACTTTCAAGAGAAAGCAGCGATACGCAGGTTGCCACTCGTTGTCTTGAGGGCCTCTAAAGGCCCGGCTACACTACGCGTTTCTTCGTGCAACTCACGCGCGACTCGCCCTAATTTGACGCATGCATGTCGAATGCACGAGTGCTGCATGAACTTCGACGGTGAGCGGTTTTTGACGCGTCTTCTTGTGCAGCAAGCATCTGTGGCGCGTAGTTAGGAGTGAACTACACATCATTGCAGGGTCATCGCCCGACAGCTCTCCCATTTTGCAGTTGTACTTTATCATGGAGTGTTCTATTGTACTTCTGTTTATTGCTTGCGCTTTCTACAACGAGTGATTGGGCACGCGAGCTGGTGCTCCAGCTCAGAGACCAATTTAAAGTAAAGGAATGCCTCTGAAACGTCAAAAATTCAACATACAAGATATAAAGTTATAAGAATTTGCTTACAAAACTATGTTAACATCTCTAGACGCTGAGAAGGCATTGACAGTTGATATAACCACTATTATAAAAGTAGCCGCGTCCATCCGTCTGTGTGACTCCCTCTTCTAATCGATAACTTTGATAGCAACAAGGATAAAGCTTAAGAAATACAAGAAATTATTCTACTGCATTATTTTTCTGTGGCGATTAAATTCCCTTTCATTTGGATTATGGTATCCAGAATACGCAATCAGCATATTTTTACAAATGGAAATTTTCTTTGAAGCTTTCTCTGTTGAAATTCATCATTTTGCTTTGATATTTCTAATTGATAATGCGAAAAAATATTTTAAATTCGTTTGACCAGTAACCTGGCTACCACTTAGTATAAAGCCCAAGATTTTGGAACTTGAGTTATCGTTTTCGAAATTGTGATTTCCTTGAAAAGCTCGGAAGAGATAATAGACATTTCAGAATAAAATTACACCAAAAGAGGCCACCACGGAAGGAAATGTTTTCAGGCTCAATTGACATTGTTTTTAGTTTTTTTTCAGGCTCAATTGACATTTCGAGCTTAGTTTTATGCTTGCTAAACAGATGACATGTAACTTTTCGTTGTGGTGTAACTCTGTCATTTTGAACTAGTAAAAATAAAATTGTGTCACACATTGAAGACACAGTATTTTTAGGCTGAACAAAATGTTCAGCATATAAAAAAAATCGAAGCAGGTACAGAGGATGTACAGCGACTGACCCAATCTTGCTATGATATGTTGTCATTTCTTAACGATGGGGCAGAGAGACGGCAGTCATCATCAAATTTGCATAGTGAAGTAGTCGCTCAGGTAAGTCATGTGTATTATTGATTTGTATATAGAAAATATACAAGTTAAATAATTCTTCCCATTGCATTTGTACCTAAGTGAATAAAACCAAAATCAAAAATGAATACCGTGTATATATTTTTGAAATATATAGCATTTATTTCGAGTAAATCATCCCTGTTTCTTGTTAATTAGATAGCTTAACCCGATATTAGAACGAAACATAGTTCGGTAGTTATGTCTTTGATTGACTGTAAATTACTTATACATGAAGGAAATAGACAGGTAGCGTGAGTCACTTGTCGTTCTTTTTTTCTTCCCTATGCGATAGCTACTAACCGGAGCGCACGTTCATCAACATCCGAACTTTCCGAGCCGCAGCATGCAACTGACCCCGCTGCTCCGTGTACTGTAGTGTAGCCGCTCAGGCATGCAGAAGTTGAAAAATGCCTGAGATTCGCGCAGTAAAAAACGCATAGTGTAGCCGGGCCTTAATAGCGTGGGCGGAACTCACTTGCACAGTTTGTATGCCTTACCTAGGCGGTGCAAGTGAAATTTAACTGTTTCATCGGAAACGTTGAATTGTTTTGCAAGTTCACCACACGTTACACAGCTGTCCAGTTCAATGGCCACATCCAGGACTCCGTCATTCAAACCTGTGGTTGTCCACTTCGAGGCACATCACGGAGAGACAAATATCCCGACTTCAATTTTTGAAACCAACGCCTTGCGATACGTTCATTCACAGCACTATACCCAAACGATTTGGATTTGCGGCGACTTGATGCAGCTTCTGATAAGCACACTTTGAAGTCGTAAATCAAACAGCCCCAAACGAAATCTGTAGACTCTTCCTTCTTTCTCCACTGCTGTCCGGCTTAGAACTGATGGCCAAGCACGGTGCATGTGTTTTTATAACGTTTGATGTTCCTACTTTCGTCTGCCCGAATATCAAAACTATTGCTACACGCATAGCGCAAATATTTCAACCTTATTTAATGGCTAATCAAAGAACGGGCAGAACTTTTTTGGTTAACTCGTAAATAAGATGAGATAGTACTAATTCTGCACTTGTCACACTGCCTGTCACAAGCTATGAAAGAGATGAAACTTGAATTTTGGGTCAGGATATGGATTTGTTCAAATCCGATTTTAGGTGTTTTTTTTTTAATTTTCTTGTTTTCAGTTGAAGTGGTAACAAACTTGGTATTGCTTGCACATTAGTGGAATTTGTAAAACTTTTCGCATGTACTTGTTAACAAAGAATACTTTTTCTGAACAGCTGGGTCTATGAAAAGTGACTTTGTAAATATGGGTGCTACTATATTATGAGGTCTACCGCCAAACATCACCTACCCAGGCACAATTTGAGATATACAAATTATATGTAAGAGTTTATCGCTAAATTTAATGTGTCAAAATAAGTAGTACCCATAATTAACCTAACCTAACCTCACGTTATAGGACTAGCTAGCGGTAAACCTCATGCTACTGTGTGGTAGGCCTCAAGCTATAGCAGCACCTAAAAATGTTTAAGTGTACAGCTCAAAGAATTTCTTTAAAAATGTTAATTTGATTACAAAGTTCTACAAGCACAGTAATGAATTAGGAATTTGTCAGTGACTTTTGGTTTCTATCGTGCCTGAGCAAGGATATAGTGATATTTTTTCGCGCTCACCGAGTAATAAACATTAATGTTTTCTTAAACTTTTCCTCAAATCTCGTATGCATACCTGGATAAAAATTATGCAACGAAGACATGAAGAATTGTCATGAACAGACTGATTGCTGGAAGTTTTTTTTTAGTAAGAAGTAGTCTTACTTATCCATAAATGCAACCATAATCCTATTTTGTTCGTTAATCACTTTTGTGGAAAACAATGTAACACTGCCTCTTCAGAGTTGAATCGAAAACCTGTTTCAGTACTTGACGTAAACTGTAGACACGTTAGGGGAGCATATGTAATGATGGATGTCTGGCAACACACTCCCCTGCTTCTTTACTTCTTCTTCTAAGAAATGAAGATCCATTTTAGTAAACAATTTTGAAATGGGCCTTGTAACATTACTGAATAATTATATTGAATTAGGTTTGGCTTGGTAAGTTTAGGGGGTCAAAAATGTGAAGGAATTTTTAAAATTTCTAATAGTGTAGACACGAGATCACTTGGCGTTTTGCAGCCAATTGAGGCCGATTTTGGAGCGAAACAGATTTTTGAGGTTACCAATTTTTTTTCTGTCAAATGAAGGCCGTGCTTTTGTACTTCCTGGCAATAATGAGCTTTGGTATAATTTTCGTTCACTGACCTGATTTGACCCAACGACCTAATTGCAATTGGCTATGCTATTATTTTGTAAAGTAATCTAACCAAACTTAACCCAGCCTAAATTGATTGACTAAAATTTATTTATTAGTGATATTTCATGGAATAGCCTTCAAGTTTCATACCGGGTTATTTTCTAAGTGATGCTTTCCCGTTGTACAGGAATCTCCTTTCTGTTTGGTTGTTTTCTGAAATTTAAAAAGAGAATTTAAATTGTTTTTAGGAAGTATATACCAGGAATAAAAACAAAATTTTTTGTATACAAATTACCATCAGACTTTTAATACGCTAATTAGTTAAAAAGGATAAAACTTTTAGAACGGCCATGAAAATGTGGCGGAATCTTTCCTGCATTAAGTAGACGTAAAAGTACTTGACCAATAAAACTTGACTAAGTCTCCAGGCCTGGTCCTATGCGCGACAACGTAGCAATGGCGCCTCACACCAGTAGTGAGAAGATGGCGGTAGTCGTAAAGAAAATTCAATGGTGATTAAAAATATTTATCCAAATGATTTTTGTCAGGACTCCTATGATGTTGTGTGAGAGTAACCAAAAATTACGTTTATGGTGGGAAACTATACGCAGACTCGTTGTAAATATTTGTTGTTTGGCTCAAAGAGTGTTGTTTCCCCTCATGGGTATAGAACTTTTGTATCAATGGGAATTGGCACGCCCGGAGAGAAAATGGGGAGTCCCTAGCTGAAAGTTAGTTGGATTTCTTCTTGTTGAAATGAAATGTCTTGTTTTCTTAAGGACCATTTTTTTCGGGTTTCTTCGGTCCTGTGTTTCCTAACTTCTGACTTTTTTCCTCAACTTCAACTTTGTTCCTTTAACATAAATTTGCTTCTCAATTTACAGTTTCTACGCGCGTAGGATCCTCTGCAGGAACATACCTTATGCATAGATTCTGTGATCTCTTGAATGGTACCTTCATCCTTCCTCTTTTAAACATCTCTGTTGTGGTAAAGGAAGCTGGAACTAACTAATAATCAGTCAATCTTTTGTGTGTTTGCAGGTTTATTTACGTTTAGATGATGGAATCGCAGTTGTTAGGTAAACCTGTGCAATGTTTGGAAGGAAGAAATTGTGACTGAGTCAGATTTTAAAGTTGAAATGTTCAATTTTGAGCGTTTTTCGTTTGTTTGCAGAACTGTGCCAGGCTTTTGTTTCAGCAGTAATTTTTGTGACGTTGTCATTTTGTATAGGATACGTAGGAACAACAAGAAAATGAAAATTTTGCACCTACCCGGTGACTCAGCGAAGTGTGGACAAATAAATGTTAAGTTTTTTCAGTTATATGAAAGCAAATCAAACAATTCAAACAAGTGAAAGAGAAATGTTTTGTCTTTAATAACATTTGAGAATTATTCAACGCCGTCAAGTGGGGAATTGGAGAAAAAAAAGTTGAGACCCACTGTTCTAGTTCTAGATGATGAGGAGGTCCTATTTTTGCTTAAATATTCCCATTTGGCCACTAACTCTTTAATATAACCACAAAAGGTAGAGCAGGCTTCTCTAATAAATGACGAGGATATAATACTATAAAACAAAGAAATGAAGGAAATAAAACTTACAACAAAGGTTTAAATTGGGAGAAAGATAGTCATAGCAAATGCGAAATAATACCCGAACAATCAGCTGCTCTACCTATGAACGTATGTATCATTTCCAGTATGGTATCCTTCAAGCCCCTCCAAAATAAATATTGACATCACTGCAATCCAATTCAGTGTTTCATTTGAATGCCTTACAATTATTTAGTTTTTTTGCAAAATTTGTTTCCACAAACACGCGTATTTTAACCAATTCCTGATTCTAACTGTAGTATGCCCATGCCAGGAGTAAATGTTGTACAATTGGTAATGTCGTAGGTAACAATAATTTTAATTTGTACAACTCAAATCACATTTTCAGAAATTCGAAATTTGGTAAAAACTGGCAAAACAGGGAGGATGCTGAAAATGAAAATATCGCTGCTCCCTGTAATACAATACCACAACGACTCCAAGTTTGGAAAAAATCTCTTGGATAGATGATTCCAAAATGGCCGGTTAGTAATGCACCATTTTTCTAAAAAAACTATTGTAACTCAATAATATGTAGCTTACAAATGCTTCATTCAAAGTCTGCGCCACGATTAGCTGTGCATTTCGCCAACATGTTCTTCAAAACATGGATGCCTGCTCTGAAAAATCATTCACATTCCGAAGTGCCCCAAGTTAGCGAATAACTTTTCGACTACTTCGCAGTCGATGAGATGCTGCTGGGAAAGTGCATGAGACATCGATGGAAACTTCTTGTAGTCTTGAGAGCCAAGTCTGTTGAGTACGGCTGCCATGGCAGGAGTTTCCACCCAAGCGTATAAATGGTTTCTCTGACATCTTTCGTTCAGTATGGTGAGGTATTTTGACTCACGGCAAAACCACTCCTCCATGTCTTATAGCCCAATCTCAACTATTTGTGAGCATTGCATGGTTCCAATAGATCAATTGTTTACTATGACCAACAGGATTCTCTGCATTACTTAGTTTCAGAATCTCAAGGGACACAGCCAAGCTTTAATGGAATGGAGGCGGCATCAGCGCTCTAAAGTGAAGCCAATTTTCGGTAGCTGGAGGGTATACGGGCACACACCAGTGTTTCCACGAGCAGGGTAATTACCCCAGTTTAGGGTAATCAGGGGTACCCTAGGGTAATGTTTAGGGTAATGAAAAATATGGGCAAATCTAGGGTAATCAGAGCTCCGTGAAGGAAGTGCTCGCCTAATCTACGAAAAATAGAAAATTGAAAGCCAATTTGCAAGCACCCTACTGGTCACCTATGAACGAATGCAATGAAACGAGTCAGAATTTAGTGTTCACAAAACTGCACTGCTGCTTCGGTGCAGCAGTGCACTGCTGCTTTTCGGTGCAACACTGTTTCAACGAAAGACGACGTCAAGATACGCAGCCATACTATCTCATGTCCACTTCGTTTTGACGAATGATTCTGAGTTGCATTTCGCTAATAAAAAACGCGATCTGTGTCAGGCTGTCAGCTACAGCCAGTCGACGAAAGTCACTGTCCTGTTCTGATTGCGCGCGTGCTTATAAGCTTCAACAGAATACAGGCAGGTGTGTTTGTTGTATTTTTAAATACCACAGCAAATATATTTCATCGTAGAAATAATTTATATGTTCATTCTTGTGATAGTGATTGGATTAACAGCAGAGTTACTCCACAGCGCCGGTAAATTGCCAGCTAATTAGGTGGAAGGCGTCCTATTTCTCAGCCATGTTACACGCCAACGAATGTTACACATGTTATTGTAGCGATGCAAACAAAAAAAATTTGACAGGGTTCTTTGACACTTCGAGTTACCAAAGGTGCTAAAGGCGAAAGGAAGAAGCTATAAAATTAGTTACAAAAATTAATATGACCAAAAGAGGACAGTTATTAACTTAAAACTTGCGATATATGTTTGTAATCTCATTGTCTTCTTTAGGCGCTGTAACCCGTACGTAGAATTTAATATAGCTACGATAATGCCTAAAATTCCGTCAACCGAAATTGAAGCACTGGGGCTTTTAGCAGCTGAGTGTTGAGGAAAGTTCTTACATATTAATACAAGCAAGGTAGTTTTGTCCAAAATCCTCTGAATTTCCTCATCCGCCCTTTAAGAAATAAATAAATTTAATTGCTTTACGATCAACTTTATGAGTTGATGAGTGAATGTGATTGCAACAAAGTCTCAAGAAGCGTATGATGAAGGTCATGTGTGAGGAAAGCCAGAAAGCCATCAGAAAGAGTGGATCAAAGTGTTAGGTTAGATTAAGCATGTGGAATGAATGGCTGAAGTGCGTGAAAGGATGGAAAATGAAATGAAAAATAGAATATTATACTTGGGATAGGTAAACATATTGTTGCCAATGTTGCAGCATGGCAGATGATCTCGCACCGAATGAGGAAGAGCCAACGACACCACCACGAAAAAAAAAGAAAGCTCCACGTGAATCACAGAACATTTACTTAACAAGAACATCAAAACTACGGTGGACCGCAAGCCCGCTCTAGACAAACGTACGCACGCACGCCAACCAATCAGCTTCCAGCAGCCATGACTCCCAGCTGACGTTATTGTTGCCAAGGCTTTCAATTGGCTGCGTATCCAGGCTTTACTATGATACTCGTTAGGATTGGAACTCAAGTTTTTATTCAAAAGTTATGAAACGTTTCTTGGCGTAAAAGGATAGTGAAAGCCGAAGTAGTACATTTCGATTATATTGAAAACACTTTTTTATATCGTCCTTCACTATAAATAAACGTGATGTGCATTCATGAACATATGTATTTACAATTTATTTTTAAAAACTAAGATGCATTTAAATAATTTATATTTAAAAACTAAGATGCATTTAAATTAGACTCAGGTTCTAAATGTGATAAAACGTCGGTGCCGTATATTAAGTTTCTCGGAAAAAGTTCATCACCATTTTAAACCATTAAATACCATATTCTCATATTAGTCGAAACAATACGATAATCAAGAAATTAAGATGTTTGAGTGATATTAAAACTGCTAAAAATAAGTGGCACAATTTTCCATTAAGGATTTTTTCAAGCGTACGTAAAGAGCCGTTTCTGCTGCAATTTTCGATGCACCTCTGTCGCAGGCTCACAGCCGACTAACGACTTTAGATTCAAACAAGAGTCACGCAGGCCTTCCACGCTCGTCAATTTTTGTACCCTAGGCTGGCATGTAATTTACCCTAGAATGCCCTTGGTTACCCTAGAAAATGTAAATTAGGGCAATATAATAATTATTGTATAGTCTTTAATAATACTATTGGCTTTGCCCTTAATTGCGCCGCATTGATAGATTTTTTAAACTTTCCGGGCATTCGTTGATTAATAAATGAAGGTTCTGAAGACCTTCATTGTGGAAACGTGTTTAAAATGAAGTCCGTCTATCAAAACTACAGAAGGTATTTCCAAATATGGACCGATCAACAACTCAAACAAACACACAAGCACTGTGGTCGACAAAACTGAAGTCCAGGTTTACATAACCAGTGTTCACCGTACATAAATAATACTTATAAAAACAAAAGCAAAATTTTGGTTGAAAATGCAGACCTACGTTATATTTTTTCCCGCTCGTTGTTCGAGTCTTCTGGCCAATCCAAACTAAATAAAAATTTATGAACTCTACGTGCGCTGTTAAGTATAGCCTTAGATCAATCTGTTCAAAATAAGAGAAAGCCTAACGTAATACAAATAATTTTTAATCTCCAGGAAGCTATGCAACTCACATAAAAAAGAAGTTCTGGGAATACGTAGTGCATAACAGCAGTCTACAACATAATTAAAACGTTATCAAGCTTTCCGTATTTTATGTCTAAGGTATTGGCATTGCTGAAGGTTCTTAATGCGCGGCATTACTTTTATTTCATTAATAGCCTTAATTAGACTAGTATTAATTGGAAAATTAGATGCAGTGTAGCCAGATTCATTAAGCTTGCAGAGGTCTCCAAACTATGGCCAGCGGGCTACAACCGGCCCTTCACATAAATCCATCCGGCCCGCCAAACCAGTCCGTGTGGTGCCATGAAAAAATAATATATGAGGAAATTAAATTACAGGCACTGTTTTTTTCATTTTTTGTTCCTTCGGCACACACGAATGCAGGAAGTATAAAATGTGGCGGTTACATTGAAAAGTTTGGAGACCACGCTTACGGTGATACATTGCATGCATCAAACAACGAACGCACGGTTTCATTCTTCATATTGGTTCTTTGTAAAGTTTTGGCCAAATTTAATTGGCTAAAAAAACGTTCAACGAAAGCACTTGAAAATGGGAGGGAGAACAACGCTGAAACTTTAATTGTAAGATTTGGATTACATGGTAGCCCACTGGTATTTTCATCGCTAAACATTGTTTCCTAGTAATTAACGGCTGATGTTTCTGGTGTTAATTGTTCATCCAAGTAATGTTTATGTCATTCTTCCTCACGACAGTTTTTTTCGACATACTATTCATTTAAGGAATTTCATATAATATACTGGAAGTTTCAGAAAAAGAGGTACAAAATTGCACACCAAGTAGAATGAAATTTTTCTTCCAATGATATTTTCCGAAAAAAAATCGGGCTTATGAGATATTAACTATTTATTTTTTTAAAAAATGAAGTTTAATAACACAGTTGCTCGCAATACATATTTCGACTTTACTTTAGGAAAAATTTTCAAAATATGTTCCACCTACATCAATGCACTTTTCAAATCTCAGCCTTGACGACTGCTGGATACCAGAAAATACGTCTGGCATTTCAGAAATCTCACCATTAGCCACTGCAATTCTGGCCAGGAGATCTTCCTCAGATTTAATGGGTGTAGTATAAACAAGGCTCTGCATGTAGCCTTCTCGCAAAAACTTTTTTACCAAATATCACTATAACAAGATTTTATTATTGTAAACTCTCATAGAATGGAAGTGATTGCAACGTAAATTGAATATAAATATTGCGAATCATTGTGTAATTACATTTCATCCTTTAAACAATAAAAAGCTAATATCCTAAAAACCCGATTAGAAGAAATAATGTTTATTTGGCCATTTTATAGTTGGTGTTCATTTTTTAATGCTTGTTCTGAAACACCCTGTATTTAACAAAAATTTTGGAGTCATTAGTGAAGTATTACACAGATTTAGTTAGCGTACGTGGTCGTATAAAGGGTTGTAGACGGAAAACCTTTCATGGATTAGTAAAACTGCTTCAACCAAGATACATATAGAGTTAGTAAACAAATTTCTTCTCTTGTGCAGTAATAAATGCGTTCAATTTCCCCTAGTTGTAATCAAAGAACTCCAAATAATCGCAGGTTATCTGGTAGCTTAAAGCATTGGCAATGATATTTAACCTGAGTTGGATCACTAAACGACAACTCAGAGTAAAGTGTGAGTGCATCCCACAGCTCGAGCAATCGTCAAGACAAGGCTTGTAAAGAAACTGCACGCCGCTCATTGCGATAAGAACCGCAACTTGTTCAGTTAACTTGTTCTATATATATTTACGAAGCAAATGTTGGTTCGTCTTTTCCTTGAATTAATGGCTTCTGCTCAATTAATTCTTATTTGGGTTATTCATCTATAGGTGATGAGAATCTCCTATATTTTTTTCACCATTTCTATAAGATAGATGTGAAATACAAATTTTACCCTAGATTTTGCATATTTTTTGCTTACCCTAGACAGTACCCTAGGAGGGGTCTGATTACCCTAGACTAGGGTAATTACCCTAGGAATGGAAACACTGGAGTCACGTAACAATTTATCGGCTCTGTCATTGGCCAATTGGCACCTACGTCATTGTCGACAGGGCTGAAACTCACTTAGTGATAAGTTGAGGATCTTCTAGTATTTGATCTGTGACGTGAATGCTACAAACTACCAGCAGAAATTTGAAGATTCGTGGACATCGGATCTTGAGTTTGAAGGATGGTTAGCCAAATCCTCAAAAATCAACAGAGCAAAATGATGTGGCATATTGCTAGGTTTGTCGAACCGATATTATTTGTTGAAAACCTGAGGTCAAGCGTCACAGGCTCGTAAAGTGGAACCGCAAGTTCGTGCATTTTTAGCTGAGCATCACCTACCTATCCCTTGTGTGAGCCTCTTTTAGACTTGATGAAATCAATGTTCTCACATCAGGAGTCGCTGAAAAAGGTGCGCCTTGGAAAACAGCGGGCATCAAACATAATTCGACAGGTATTTGGCAAACATCTTGTACGTGATATCGTCTGGGATATCAAACCAGCATTCTAACGCCGTTCAACTGGCCTTCCCTCCTGACGCTCATGCAGTATGTAACACAGTGCTAATTCATACTGACGGAGCTCTGGAAACCAGTCCGTTGTCTTTTAGTTAATTTATAGGTCATAGGTAACTGTTTTAGGGTAATCTGGGGTAATCAACACCCTTCAGCTAGGGTAATTAGAGTCACCTCGCGTGGAAACCCTGGCAGTGCTGGCACCAGTGCTTCCACTTTAGGGTAAAATACCCCATTTTAGGGTAATCAGGGGTTGTCTAGGGTAGAGCTTAGGGTAAAGCAAATTTCCATGGTTTTTAGGGTAATTTGACTTTAGACGGGGTAGCGCAGCAAAATTGTACAATAATTGCTTGTTTTCAATACTGATTTCAAGTTTGCTTTCATGTACTACAATATGCTTTGTGCAAGGTACATTGCAGAACAAAGCATTGATGAAAATGTTCAATTTGAGAGATGTTTGGAACAAGCGCAAATCTTGCCCGAACTCGCTATTAATTTAGTCTTTATTGCACACGACGATAAGGCGCAAATTGATATGCTCATCGCTGCATCTCCCTCAGATCTCTCTTCAGTATAATGTTGCCAGATTTGCTGCATGAATAATACCTTGGGTAATTAATAGTAATGACAATAATTAAAATGATAGGGAACTTGATACGAGTTTAATGTTTGGAATTTCATATTTTCTTGCCTTACATAACGAACTCGTATATGTATCATGATTTACACCAAATCATCGGTCATCGTCGTTTACTGGAATTGAACAGCTACATAACGTGTACAAAACGACACTGCCAGAGCCGAGGGCAGATAGTTTTGTTTCAGTCGAGTGCCATTAAATGTGAAAGGTGCTGTCACGTACAGTACTGCATTGTGACAAAATATTTGGTTACTTGCGTCTCAGTAAAATTGCTACTATTAAATAGATTCTGTGTCCGATGAAGCTGCTACACCACCTATGAAGGAAAGCAAAATTTTAATGTCTGATAACATTTTTTCATGAAAATGAAAGGAAGGATGGAGATGCGAACAACTGTTTCGAGGCTAGAAAAAGAAAGGTTAGAGAGGTCTCAGTCTTCTACCTCAACTAAGGATATGGCATACTGTACTATATGCTCAACTACTATTACGTTAGGTAAATCTGAGATTATTCTTCATGCTAAGAGTCAACGCCATAAAAATCTCTCAGTGCAGTGAAGGAAAACAGAAACTATAACTTTGTTTATTTTATCACACGATCCAATTGACAAGTCAGGTATAAAAACTGAATTACGGATATTTGCATACCTTTCTGAGCATAATTTGCCTATTTCGTAGAGTGACTCATCAATAAAACTACTGAAACAAATGTTTCTTAAAAGAAAGTTCGCTTAGGGAATCAAAGAGCTTCAAACATTATTAGACAATGTTTCGGTGAACATCTACTAAGTGATCTTGTCATTGTCCTTGATGGACATTTATATTCTGTAATAATTGGTGAAACAACAGTTACTGTTCGCAGTAAAGCTAAACAGCTCGGCGTCATCGCCCAATAATGGAGTGAGAGTGCAATTAAAAGGTTCTCTGTTTATCATGTTGAAAAAGAGGATAGCATAGCCAATGTATTGTTTACTACACATAAAAAAGATTTCAGTGACAAAAATATTAAATTGAGAGACATTATAGGATTCTGTATTGACACGACTAATGTTATGATGGGATCCAAGCATTCTGTGGCTTCTTTGTTAAAAAAAATTGTCGTCTTCATAAAAGAAATGTTGGCTTGGTGGAAATACATATATTGAGAGTGAATAAAAAAGCTTGTGAGATAGAAATCTAGGTTCTAGTCCATTATTCTTGGCACTAGGGCATACTAACGTAAGACTCCGATTCTTGGAGGTGCTACAAGTATTCAACGATACGCTTTTGGCTTTTTTGACATGTAGGCTTCTGTCGAAAATTAATCCGGCCATGGGCCGAGATTCTTAATTGTAACGAGGCTCTTATTTGTAATTCAATGGGGCTAACATTGAGCCTTGAGTAACATCTGCTTCGCCTTACTCAACGTAAATTATCTCTATACGAGTTAAATTCGAGCCAATTGAGCATAATGATTTCGAAAATTTTGGGAAAGTAATAAGTCTTCATTCAGTGCATTACATTTTTTCCCCGTTCTTTGCAATTGCACCGAGAATTAGGGTGTACATGAACTTATTCACATCTAAATTCCTCTAATTTTTTCCCGCAAAAATTGTGAAACTCTGTGTTGTGTTCCATAAATAAATGTTGCGAGTATTACTTTGTCGTTCATTTCTTCTTACTATGTCTTTGCTTCTTTCTGCCAGTCAGGAATAGATCACCTGGCCTCACACTTTACGCTCATGGAACAGAGCTTGTAACTAGGTAACCATACAGAGATGATAAACTATAATGAAAGCAACATAAAATGTTGCACGTAACTTGACAAATATGACTCCGTAAAGTCAGAGAATTTCATTTTCAAATACCTGCATGACCCTGATGTTGTGTCATTTCTACACATATAAACATGGAAACATTGAATATTTTCATGTAATACCAGCAATGGGCATATATCATATTTTAGGGTAATTTATGTATTTTTAGGGTAATCTTGAGCAAAGTTTTAGGGTAGTAACTTTCGCACTCGTGGAAGCCCTGGCTGGCACACACACGGAGATGGGGCTCAGTGCGTGTCAGACACTCAGCGTGACAAGGCGCTGCTTATCCACGCTGCGGTCAATGACGAGTTTTTTCAATATGCGTTTCTTTATCATTCAGCGAGGACGCAATTGAAATATATGCCTAAGAAAAAAATGTATAGCACAGAGTAGCGCAAGAAAAAGAGGTATCTGCAAAGCATTTTGGGGCATCTGCAGTCCAAAAGTTGATTCTCCCGATTTTTTTTTTTTATTGCTTTAAATGAGTTGGAGATATGTCCCCGAATGTCTGTAAAAATATCAGGAACGTATCCCAGAGCTAACGTCTCCCCCGGGAGGGGGAGAAAATCCCCCTTGCGGACCTTTTTTTCCATTTTTGAACCTAGAGCAATGAAATTTGGTATACTGATTGGAAATGCAATTCAGAATCATTTATCTTCTATGACAAAATGCGATTTTCTTGAAAAGAAAATGGGAAATCATAGAAAACGACATTTTGGGGGGGGTTTTCTATATGCTTCTCCTCCTACAGTTTTTGAGCTACAGTGATGATTTCAGTATCATTGCATGCAGAAAAACGTGAAGAAAAAAAAAAAAATGCTCAAATTGTAAATTTTATTTTTTATTTATTATATATATATATTTCATCATTCATATTCCTCAAGGTAAGCATTCCCCATCCGATTATTTTTTTTATCATTGAATTTAGAGCAATGAAATTTGGTATACTAATAGGAAATGCAATTTAGAATCATTTATCATTTATGACAAAATGCGATTTTCTTGAAAAGAAAATGGGAAATCATAGAAAACGACATTTGGGGGGGGGGTTTCTAAATGCTTTTTCTCTGATAGTTTTTGAGCTACAGTAATGATTTTGGTATCATTGGATGCAGAATAACGTGGACATTCCAAAAACTTGAATGCTTTTCCTCAAATTTCCAATATAAAATTTTAAAAAAATTAAAAAGACAAAAAATCAAAATATTATCAAGAAAATTCAAAATTATGACGTTATAACTTTGAAACAAGAATGAATTCTGAAAAACTTCTCAATACATTGTAAAGCCCTTGTTTTTCTGCATCCAATGATACCAAAATCATCACTGTAGCTCTAAAACTGTAGGAGGAGAAGCATTTTTTTCTTTAAAAATAGGTCTTATAAAAAAACTAAGTTTTCAAGACGTTTGTCATTATTACTCCGAAGTTTACAAAGCTAGAGCAATGCGGTTTGTTGCATTTGAAAGTGAAATGGATGCTCTATCTAATTTACTAGAGGGTTTTTCCAAAAACTTTCTGTAAAGCTTTCCGTAGACTTTTTTACCCTAAAAGTGTAACTTTTGCCCTGACCTTTACAAAAAAATTCATATAAATTTTGAATGAAATAAAATCAAAAAATTCTCTGGTAAATTAGATAGAGCACAAGTTTGACTTTCAAATGCAACAAACCGCATTGCTCTAGCTTTGTAAATTTTGAAGTAATAATGAATAATAAATGTATATATATAATTTTTTTTTTAAATAAATAATTTTCTATACCCCGGGGAAAAATTTTTCTTAAACAAAAGTTGTTACAAATGTGGAGATCTAGTGGTCTGCAAATTTTCATAGACGTAAGTCCAATAGAAAAAAAGTTTCAGTTTTTTGGAAATGGTTCCCTTAACAGCGCGGTCTTCAGTCGCTGATGATGGAGGTGGTGCTACCCCTCCACTGCAACACCACCTCCACACTGGGACCTAGAATGGTGGGCGGGGCTTGGGTCGGCAAAATTGGCTTCACTCGCTTGACTGGCAAAAGATAGCGATGCCGCCTCCATTCCATTAAAGCTCCTTGGACACAGCACCCTTCTGATCCCATCAAATGCACAGCATTGCCTTCCCTTCAAAGCGTTTTGGTTTTTCAATCGATGTTCGTGGTCGTCTTGGGGCAACCCATGACATTTTCCGTCTTAGATTTTTGAACCAAATCCAGCCACAGACCTACGTAAGATCCAGCGAAAACAACACTTCCCACGTCGATGTTTGCATTCCATTTTTCTCGTATTCCGTTAATGAGGTGCCCATTTTTAGCACTATGAATATTTTTTACATCATGAAGATGACGAGACATGATTTGGCAACCAACATTAAACTTCTCTTCAATCTTGTTGAGTCTACGTATCGTGTTTGTCGAAATTTGCTTGTAATTCGGCTTCTTGAATTAGTTTTAATTGTCTGGGCAATATTTGCATTAAAAAAATCATCACATTTGAAATTTTAAAACAACACATACAGCGTCTTGTGTTGAGACATAGTCACCATAAGCTTTCACGAGGAAATGACGACTTTCACTTTCACTTTTCTTTTGGTTAGATAAGAAAATCAGTCTGTGCTGCTCGTGTTTTTAATTAGGTTTTAAACTAACATGCTTGCTGTACAAACACAGCATATATTACGCTTACTAGAACTCGGCTGTACATAAATTGCATTTGAAAGAAACAGTCTTCTAAAAAAATGCCAAAACTGCTGCGACTGTGAGCCAACTCTTTCTTTTAGCGCCCAGAGCCATCCGGCAACGAAATTAAAAATCGTTACCACGCTGGTTGTTTTCCCGGTTGTTACAGTTATTTTGGGGGTTTGTAAGAGCTTAATTAGGAAATCGACTTAATTACTCGAATACATTTTATCCATTCTAAGAAATATGAAAAAATGTAATTGCTCGACGATATTTTACGTTGTATAACATTTATTTTTAAAAGATATCGCAAAACAGATGAAATGCTATTCCTTTATACCGGTACCTCGGTGAACAATTTACATAGTGGACAACCTGTGTCCCAATACCCAGTCAACGTGTTAAGCAGCACAACGAGTAAACGATTTATTCTGATAACGGCCTCGAACCTCTCAGGCTTGTTCGCAACAATTTATTTAGCATTATTAATTAATTCTAGATCTAGAAAAAGTCCACTGAAAGATAAGACTTCAACTTTTTTTCAATCGAGATACTTACTGGGTGTAGAATACAGGGGTTTGACAAAATAACGGAAACAACTTGGAAAAACAACAAAATATATTTTAATATAACATAGGTCCATCTTTGGAGGCAATTACAGGCTCAATTCTCCGATGTGTTGATTCTTTCATCGTGTGAATTGGTTCCAAAGGAATTTTAGCTCATTCTTTAGTTAAAAACCCTCTCAGTTCATTTAGAGACGATGGCGGCAGAAATCGACTTTTACTTGATTCTCTAAAACTGACCATAAATGCTCAATAGTGTTGATGTCTCAGGATTGTGGTGGCCAGAGGAGATGCTCAACTTCATTAGAATGTTCCTCGTGTCATTCTTTAACAATTCTAGTTGTATGGATTGGGACATTATCATCGTGAAAGATGGCGTTCCCCTCCGGAAACTATGCTTGAACCATAGTATGAACTCAGTCCCCCAAAATTCCTTAATAGTATATGCTGTTAATTCTTCCATGAAGGGAAATCATTGGCCGGAGGATTTCCAAGAAATAGCACCCCAGATCATCACAGAACCCCCGTCATGTTTTACGGTTGGGAGGAAGCAGTTAGGATTAAAGGCTTCTTTCGGCTGTCTAAAAACGTACGCTCGGCTGGAAGTCGGAAATATGATAAATGATGATTCATCAGAGAAAATCACATTTTTCTGCTGCTCGACATACCAATTCTGATGGTTTCTACACCGCTCTAAGCACTTCGAAACATTTGTTTTGAGAGAAACATTTTCTTATTGCATATCATCCGTAAAATCCAGACTTCGGCGGCTTCCTATGAACAGTTTTTTGCAAAAACTGGGTTTTGTAGGTGTTCATTGAGGCCTGCAGTGATTCTAAAAGCCGTGGCCTTGCGATCCGAGTTAGAGTTCGACGGTCTGTCGCAGATAACTTCGACTTTCTGCTGGACCTGTGTTTTGCTGAGGACGTTTTTCTCTCTCTCGTAAAGGCAGTCATTGCTTATGAGACAGTACTTTTTCAAACACCAAACATTTGGGTAGTTTCTGTTACACTAGTGCCTGCAATACGAGCACCAACAATTTTGCCTCTTTGTAAGTAGAGAGGTCTGCCATTTTTATAAGGTTGTGAACAAATTTATTTTTAGATATCTGTCAAAAACTGTTAATTTAAATAAATAGCATGTATCTAAAACAGTAAACAATGACACATTAAAATATGCCAAGTTTTGATTGTTTATAACTTGTTCAAATATTGTAATTCCAAAATCGTAGTCGTTTCCATTATTTTGTCCAACCCTTGTATATTGGAAACAGCGCCTGTTGACTCCCCACTTGTCAACGCCCCATGCTTGTAGTCCTCAGCAAACTTTAAACGGACTACTTTTTACAAGGAAACAGATTAGGTTCTAACAGACTTTTTTTTCAAACCATTTTGACTCAGACATCGCCTAATGGTTATGGACAGTAATCGGTATCAGTGAGTGAAATAATCTCTCGTGAAGATTGTGTTCTCTCATGACAGATCATCTTTCAGATCCTCCTACTCGATGCTAAGAATTTTTTTGGGCATAAATTTAGATTTTGACCTTTCGTTACTCTCATAGGCCTATAAGAAAGTTCGAAATCATTGTTGCGCAAGCTACTGTTGCGCGCTGTGACATACCTTAGCCAATACAGCTCGACGTTGAGATCACGCCCTAAGAAGGCTGGCCTAGTGTATAGCGATATCTTCTCATCGAGAGTGATTACCTCTGAACAAAGGGAAATTCATGGATTTTCTTACACTACAGCTTATGGAATAGCATTACAAATTGGATTAAGGTCATTATGCTCTAATGATTCTTGCCAAGGGTGATCATCACCTTGGCGCCAGTATTGAATGCAACGGACAAATAAACGCGTAAATATACCATTAGCGAATACACACAGCACCCACAAATTTATTTGAAGTTGAAGGACGCAAGATAAGTAATATTCGGATTCTGTAATATAGGGGTAAAACTTAATCCAACACTTAACATGCGGCGTCCACACGCGGTGTACATCAATGACTTCGCTTAGGCTCAACGAGTGACGAATAAGAACGGCATGCCCCTTCCGTCTAGAAGTTTTGTTTATTATCAGGAAAGTCGGGCAATACTCGCAGCTCGATCGTGTCTAGCCAAACAGGCCAAAGAACTGTTATGACTGAAACTGAGCACTGCAATAATCAGGAACGGATTTCTTGCCCATGGCCGGTTAGAGTACAGAAGACACGTCTACAGACGTGAGGCGAGGTTCAGGTAAAGAAACGCTGCAGATACTGGTATGACCTGAAATTTGTTAAAATTAGATTATGGGAAGCAAAAAGCACAATTAATACTATGAGAAGATTTACTTAAGTAATCCAATGACCTCTGACTACTCCTAAGTCCTAACAAGGTAGCACCATAGTGCTCAGAGTGCACGATCATAAAACTGGCGTACTGAATAGAACAAGAATGAAAAGCACAGGGTTATTAATTAGGGGAGAGAAAAAAATACCGCGTGTATTCTAGCTTCAATCAGAGTCGAAAACAACGCCATTCTCACCGCAATCGTAAAGTCAACCTGGGTAAAGTCAACCAAAGTGTGCAGATAATTTCTGGCGTTGATGATAGGTATAGGTAAGAATAGAGGATGTGCCTACTCGGAGTAGAGAGTACTTCATGTAGCCAAGATCAAGTAAGGTCCTAGACAAACGATAAAACATACCCAGCGACGATAAGATAGCTTTAAAGCTATTTTCAAATCTCAAAACGGGCAATTAAGTCAGTAATGTCAAGGAATTTATTTCACTAGTCAGCTTGCCAAGGACACGAAAATCCAGTAACAAGCTTAAGTAATTTCACAACCACAGTCTCATTCACATAGTTGCGAAATCAATTACGCAAGTAAAGTAAACATATAAGTTGGTAATTAAGTAGATGGGCAAAGTTATCAGGTACGTAAGGTAAGTATTGAGAACAGATGGGTAATGGATAGAGCCATGGCAGATTCCTATTCGAAATTTAGTGCCGGTCTTCGCTTCAAAATGGCCCACTTCGGCGGTCAGACGTGCAGAACGACAAGCTCCGCAATCTGACCCACCCCCAGTTGAATAAACGACAGTTCACTGCGCAGTATGTGACGTTACTACGGTCGCCGGTGTAAAGATTATATCATGAAATGCCTCTCAGCAATGGCTAAAGTAGCTACTGCTAACCTCCACCAGCCACGCAGGAATGCTATTATAGGTTGAATCCTAATACAGCTGAAAAGGCATCTGGGAATGTTAAGGTTCTCTGTAAACTTTTGTGCAACCTGGTTTTAATTATAATTTGATTTTTTTACAAAATTGATGACACAGAACTTGTTTGTCTTCTTCATTCTTCAACATGCATATGAGTTAACTTTAAATAAAACAATTTTAGAGCTACTCCAAGCAAACTAGTGCATCTCCAGTTTTTCAACTTGTCCTAACCCTAAAAATAGGAGCGTATTTTATCTATGAACCGGTCGAAAACTGCCGCACCGAGCCCTAACTTTTACTCGTACCTCTTCCTTGTTCCAATTATTTGACGTCAGAGTAGCATAAATATTGGTATCATGGTGCACAATGTTCCCTGATGGTGTTGCGTTGACGTTCAGTTCCGCAGCGCGTGGCGGTCGCTGCTGTGCTGTGCGTCGTCTGCATCGAGGCCTCACCTGACGACGGACGGCATCTCCATCACGCTCAGCGCCCCCGCCTCTGCCGCCGGCACACCACAGGTTGAGCTTGCATGTTGGGCATTACACTTCTACTAGTCCGTCAAAAATGACAGGATTCAATACCTTACTTGAATAAAATTTCCGGAAGTGCATGACAAGCAGATACAGCATATCCTTCCTAACAGTACCCGTGATAACAAATATTCTTCTACTTGTGCAATGGTGAAACTCGTATCACAGATACTACCATTATAACTATCCTTATGAGCGTGACAGAGAAATGGAAGAAGCGGACTCCAAACCAATAAACCAAAGGTATTAGAAAGGTAGTAGCAGGACTTGGGGAAATTTCGCTTATTTTGTCATCGTTTAAAGCTGGGTGGACGCGTGAAAAAATTCCGTCAACATTACCAAATCTATGCTAACCTAACCTATCATAACCTAACATATCCTAACCTTTCCTATCCTAACCTATATTCTAACCTAACCTAGCCCAACCTAGCCAGACCTATCTTAACAGAACCTATAGGTAATGTAGACAGTATTTTCTCACGGGTCCACCTAGCTTAACGATGGCGTTGTCCGTGGAATTTCAATGGGTCCTCCTACTACCTAATAATACCCTTGGTTTATTCGTTTAAGTCCGATTTTTTCATATCTCTGTCACGCTCATAAGGATAGTTATAATGACAGTATCTGTGATGCGCTGTCAGGATGAACATATAATATTTGTTCGTCATCCACATCTGGAAAATTTGTTCAAGAAAGGTATTGAATCCTTTCATCCCACCGTGCACACTAGTATATAAATCAATATACATATAGAAAATATAAAAATAAATATGTAAATAAACACACTACGGCTTTTATTAGGTTAGATTAAGTTATTCTTCCATTAGTCAAGTAATGTTGAGCTCGTCTTCTTTGCTTTTCACTGTCTTTCATGTATGGTCGCCAGTGTTTTCAATGGCCCTGTTTTGGCAATGCAATGGTCCCTTTATTTATTTGATCACTGTTGAATAAACTTCTGAATTTCTGATGACACTGACTATGCAAATCTTTCAAGGTGTTTTGTTCTTGCTTACGTTAACCCAATTAATTCTTGCTTAATTTACCTTACACTACTGCATCAAAATTAAATATATATATATATATATATATATATTTTCCTGTATCAGTAATACCCGCCATATTTCCGTATCAGTAGTTATCAGTAATACTGCATAATTTTGCTTGAAATTAAATGATTATGGTATTCTTATGATGCTATTACTAAAGCGGTAAAACAAATACTCGGTTCGGGTTTTTGTGGGACACACTGCGTTCTGCATTCTGCAACCGCACTGCGGTTCGCTTCTTAAATACGGGACCCGAAAAAATCTGTAATGACTTTTGATACAATGAACGGGTTTTTGAAAAGAAAACGGCAGCGCAATCCTGAGATTTGTATCTTTTATTCGGTATCTACGTATTCATGATACAACAGTCAAAATATGAATCAGAGGAAACAGAAAAATTAACCCTGCTTTGAAACTACCGCCATGATGAACTGGACACAGGAAGAATTAACTTTCAAAAGCACTGCATACTTCTCTGATGGAAGGAGCAATAATATTGTCCCAGCCCATCGAAGTTTGAAGAAAGAGTACAACCTGCGAAGTCCTCCGTCAAAGAAGGTCTGACTCAACTCAAGGCTAAATAATCTCAGATATAAGATGGATTGGTCTCCCCCTCACAAGTGTTGAAATGCGAAGCATGCGAAAACGCGCCCAGTATTTTTTGCAGTCGAGTGGACACCACATGTAGAATATCATCTTCACAAATTAGTCCAAAAAGGACATAAATTTCAAAATTATACTGCCGCTTTGTTTTAAAAAATCCGCTCATTGTATCACACGTTATTGAAAAAATTCTCGGGTCCCGTTTTTTAAAAAAACACCCTGTATAGTACAGTTAGCGACGAAATTATCCGTACACTCCTCGTTTTTCAATACTTTCTAGAATTACTCAAAAACTATTGATGCCTCAGGCATAAGATTTTTATAGGGTGTGAAGCACATATTAGTGACAATAATACGAAGTTGCTAGGAGAAAGTATTATTTTTGAAAGATTTAGCAAGCTGAACTTCATAAACACGATATGACAAAATGGTTCATACAGTGAGTAGTATTACACTTTGTTGTGGTGAAGCTAACATTTGAGTATATTTTTAATTATCTATAGCGTAACCTTTCACCTTCATAACATTTACAAGCCTTTTATTATAGTTTTTGACAAGCTTTTCCGTAGTTTCAGATGAAACATTATTCTGTTCTTTAATAGCGATGCGTTTCAATTCCTGAAGATTCTTTGGAGCTCTCTTGTTGATGTTGACTTTTAATTCCTGCCACAAATTGTCAATTGGATTGAGATCAGGACTAATCGGAGGCCATGGCAGCACATTTATCTTACTTCTTTGCAGCCAGCTAGTTGTAGACATGGCCATGTGCTTTGAATCATTGTCTTGTTGAAATATCCATCGACTTCCAAGTCCTATGCTATTAGCTGATACCTTCAGGATTTCGTCCAAAATAGAAATATAGTCATCAAAGTTCATCTTTCTTTCAATTGCAACCAATTTTACAGTACCCAATGTAGCAAAACAACCCCAAAACATCGGTGATCCACCTTCGTGTTTAACTGTTGGCACAGTGTTCTTTGGCAGAAAAGCTTCACCATTTTACAGCAAACCTTCTTCACGTCATTGTGCCCAAAAAGTTCGATTTTGGTTTCGACACTCCATAAAACTCTCTCCGAAAAGCCTCTGTCCTTTACCAAGTATGACTTTGCAAAGGTAAAGCGAACAGCAACATGACATATATAGTTTGTGGAGTAGGGTCCTTCGAGGTCGGCGTCCGTGTAGGCCTTCCTTGTTCAGACAGTGCGGGATTGTGAGAGTGTTCACACTAGTTCAATCTCTCGGCAATGACATTTAGCTTCAGTCGTAGATTAGCGTTGAAATCACGACACAATTTTCGAGTAGTTCTCACCGAGAGTTTTTGTTTACGACCAAGCACAGGCAGCGTTTCTACTGTACCAAACTTAGCAAATTTTTTTATAACAGGTTGTACTGTAGGTCTTGCAATGTTCGAACGCTTAGATATATCGCCATAACTATTCCCAGCTTTGTGGCAGTCAATAATCTTCTGTCTGAGGTTCACACCGAGTTCCTTAGTTTTTCCCATCGTGGCGTTAGTGAGCGAATGACAAATCCTCTGGCTTCCCGTTAGCTCTGGCACAATTTTCTAGAATGAAACATCTAGAATGTTTAAAAACATTCAGAACACGAGTTTTTTCCATATAACAAGTATAACGGTGAATACTTTTCAATGAGATGTAATTTTCTCAATTGCATGAATAATTATGTCATTTCATGTTTCTGAAGGGAGGTTTGTTAAATCTTTCAAAGATAATATTTTGTCCCTGAAATTTCGTATTATTGTCACTAATATGTGCTTCACACCGTGTGAAAATTTTATACCTATGGCAACAATAGTTTTTGAGTAATTCTAGAAAGTTTTGAAAGACGGGGGGTGTACGAATAATTTCGTCGCCAACTGTACATATATATATATATATATATAAAACAGAGTGTAGCTAATAATCAGCGTTCTTGTTTTACTTATCAGGATATCTTAAAAACGAGGCGTTTTTTGAACTTTTTTCATTCCTGAAATGGTTCTTATAGCAATATCTTATACAAGCAGCGGAATATATATATAGGGTGTTGTAAAATTGTTGGTAAAAATTTTCGCTGCTTGTAAAAAATATTGCTATAAGAACCATTTCATGAATGAAAAAAGTTCAAAAAACGCCTCGTTTTTAAGATATCCTGATAAGTAAAACAAGAACGCTGATTATTAGCTACACTCTGCTTATTAATGCACAATATGGTGTTTCAAAAGCCAATCCACAACAGATAATTCATTAGTAGCCAGGACCTCATTTCATTAATTGTTCACAATGTCTACCATGAGCATCGATGCAAGTGCGACACCTCCGTCGAAGGGAGTTGCGTAGGTTGCCAAATACTCCTGGAATCTCAGCAATATCTCCGGCAGCGACTGCAATTCTGGCGACAAGATCTTCTTCCGACTGTTTCATAAACATGACTTTTCATGTTTATCTAACATGTTTATCTAACATTTGTTAGGCGGTTCATCTTACCAATACAATGTTACGATGCTAGCAAATGGTTACAGTTCAAACTAGAGGTTACTAACGTTGGCTGGAAAATTCCAGAAACTTCTTCAACCTAGATTTTTCTTAAATTTGTGAATAGTAAGTTTTTAGACATTATACAGATAAGAAAAATGGGTACCGCGTCAATCCTGCCTAAATTTGTCAATTCTAATATTCATTGCTCTGTACATGTCTTCTGCGAATTGACCATCGTGCTGCGAAAAATGAGTCTTGAAAGTTTATCAGTATAATATCACATCAAAGAAGAGTTTTAGAACTTTGTTCGTTGCTGAAATAGTGCTCATATCAATATTTTCTATTAGTAGCCAGAGTTTGTAACAAAAATTTTGCAACACCCTGTATTTGAAACAATCGCGGTAATCCGGTATATTTTTAACATCGCAACTTTTCGCACAACAAAGTATTTTCTTGCACAATAAGCTAAGTAATGCATAGCACGCAACGTCCGCCGCACAACACGAGTGTCAGGATGACGCTCTCTACAGCTTCTGTTTAAGGCGGAAGGGAGCACCTGCACAAGAAATGGAAATGGTGTTGCTAGAGCGTGATGCACGGGACAACATTTTTATTGAACATCCAGACTAGTACGCATTACAACAACCTGTAAATAAAGATGATTAAGCTGTACACCATCATTATATTTCCCACTGTTTTTTAAATTCTTGTCCAGCATTGAATTCGTTAGTTTTCAATTGAAAATTTAGGAGGGCGGATTATGCTGACTGATTTTCGAATTTATACTCGTACAGACCGAGACCTGATACACGATCGCGACGAACAAAAACACGCTGTTAAAACTTTGTTTAAACTAATTAATTGATAACAGGGTTGATCCCCTTCAAGTTGGCCTACCAATAAATAACCAATGGTTATACTATCATGAGCACGTTTATTTGAAATATTGAACTGAATGACCTTTGATTTCTACTGAATGTTTGCATCTATGGCTCGTGGGTATTCCTCTTAACAAATTCAGAAGCATTGTTCTTAATTATAATAGCACTTAAAGGCATGCATAATTATAACAAAACCCGAAATGCCCGTTACTTAGAGTACACCACGACTTCTTTCACGGGCAGGACGCTAGGAGAGCAACCAGAAAAGCTTCACAAAATACAGTTCACCAAAATTTCATTCATTTTAAAATGATTCACACTTCCCCTGGTTCACTCTCTTATGTGCTAATTTTTTTAAATTATTCCGACGTAAGTATTCCGATTGATCACTTGCCTCGTTCACTTTTAGTGTATACGAAGGTACTCCTCAAAATTCCCATTGATGGAAATGTTAATAATTTTAAAATATAGCCAACTTTCAAAAAGATATTTTCAATGAAATAATATTCATTTTTCTCTCGTCTCTATATCTGACACTGGATTCTTCAAGAGGGAGACTTTTTCCAAGTAATACAGAATCATAATTACGAAATCTGTTGATGAAATAGATCTGGGAAACACAAATAATCCCCTAATAATTTCAGAAAATTTTGCTTAGGGTGGATCATTATTATTCTGCAACTTGATCAATTTTTCCACAGATAATTTCTCATGGGACATATCTCCAATATACTTGAAAAACACTTAGTAATATTACTTCATTGAACAACGCGACAGTTTTTTTAACGATTTTACACGAATATGGACATTTATGGTAACTAGTATTTACCATTTCTATTCTCCTGCAAGAACAATTTCTTTTCTTCTTCAGATCATGTTCACACTCTACCTCTACTACTACAAGTTTCTCTCAAATTTATTTGTTTATAATTTATCAGTTAGTGTTAGCCAATAATAGCTTTGTCTTCTTCCATCCCATCCTTCGCATTGTAAGGTATGTCATTATTTCATCAAACCCGATCTTCCCTCAGAATATGTCTCCGACTTGGCCATGATTAAACCCCCTACTTGTGAGATTCTTCGCCCACTCAAAGCAGGTTTACGTGGTTACGTGGACATAGCGTTCTCACTCTTCCCATGAGCATTGCTCTTCTAAGTTTAACGACACAGCGAAAGGCCGTTTAAATCGTGTGTTCACCTTGATTATGCGCTCATCATTTTCAAATGTAATTCCACCTATCCATCTCAAATTGTACCCCCCTTCAAGTTCAGGGTGGGCCAGAAGTAACTCACCTTTTCAATTTGCTAATAAGACTAAAACTATGAATGAAAAGAAGTGTAAACTTGTTTTATTTGAAAGAATAATATTTTATGTTGCACCAATTCAATGTTTTGAACATGTATAATGTTGTTTTAATGACTGCGACTGCTGTTTTGACAAATTAGGGCTCTTTTCTTCGTCGTTTCCATAACGCTCCTTAGTGTATCACACGAGAGTTGAACTATTTCATAATGAATCTTGTTTTGAAGTTCTCATAAATTTATTGGATTTGTTACGTAAGCTCGTGACTTATAGCCCCACCGGAAGAAGTCGCATGGGAACAAATCTGGAGAACGAGGAGGCCAAGGGATATTGCCAAATCGTGAAATCAAATGATTTTGAGAGCATTCTCTCATTAATGTCATCGTTCCTCTTGCTGGAGATCGACGTAGTGTTATTCTTTCAAATATAAACAAGTTTAAACTTCCTATCGTTCATCGTTTTCCTTTTATTAACAAATCAAAAGGCTCAGTTATTTCTGGTCCAACCAGTATAATCATGATTGTTATGTCACCCAGCATATTCTGATACATAAATCTAAAAAAGATGCATATTTTATTGGCTGAACAACCATATTTGGATGAAAATGCATGTTCACTTGGCTTATGCGAAAGATTACATGTTAAACATTTTGTGGGACCAAATTTTTATTTTTTTAAACGAACAGGAAATCACATTATTTAAAAGACGTCATTTAACATGGGACTACAAAAATAAAACTGAAATATTAATTTAATAGGTATTATGAGCCACTTGGACTCCCCCCATTTTTTAAATCTGTATGATGCGTTTGTCGATAGCAAATATAAGATTTGGCATTTCGTATGGCTCAAATGACTCACAAACTTCCTGAGTTGCATACCCGAGAGCATCCAAATTGTTAAACTGCTTTCCATGAACATAAACTTGTCATGCGATGATAGACCACAAGTTCTCAATTATATTCAAACCCGGACTGTTGGGTGGCCAAATCATTAGATTTTCTTGCTCGAAGCCACGATCCAGTAGCGAGTATTTTATACACTGAGATATGTGAGCAGCAGCACTATCCTGCTGAAACACAATGAATTGCCTTTCTTAATAAACGTTGGTCATCTAACCAGGGTATTAAAGATTTTTCATGAAGCTAGCAGTAAGCTCTAGAATTCACTCTAACTCCAAAGGGTACTTTCTATGGGTCAATTATTTCATTTCCTTTGATCCCAGCCCTAAACATAACCCCTACTCCACTTTGCTGACGGCAGATTTGTGTGCACACTGGACGCCTGTTCAATATTCAGCCGGGTGACCATCCGTCAGGTCCGTCCAAGGTAGTTCGGTACTCGTCAGTAAAATTGAAATTTTGGAAATTCCTTTTCATGAACCTTTCTGCCCATTTAACTCTGTTAGACTTCAGAATTTTGTACATAGGAAGTTTCTTTATTAGCCTCATCACGTATTCAAGAGTATTGAGGTTCTCGAACTTCGCTATTTCTCCCATTGCTGGGACTCCTGCAGCTTCGAATACTCTTTTGCTGGTCAAAATGAAGCTGTTGAACCGTCTCTCTCGTAAGTTCACGAGTTACTCCTTCAGTTAGTTTCTGTAAATGAGATCTATTCAGGATTTTCCTACATGTTTTGCCATTGAACTCATATGCTTTTGTTGCACAATGTTCTTGACCCATTTTCTTCGATATTTCCAGTGTTGCCCAAGCCCTGCAGTAAGTTTCACTCGATCTAATTCTGTTTAACCATCTTTCTTTCCAATTTTACTCACTTTTTAAACACTGAACTATCAAAATATACACTTGTCAAAATGTACACTAGCAGAATGGTACTTTATTATATCTCAATTTTTAACTTCGTCATTAAAAATAGCATTTAAGTTAGCGAAGTCAAATAATATTTTCCTAACATCCGAAAAAATGACAATGTATAAATTCAAAAAAATGCGTAGTTTATTTGAAAAAACAGGCTCCACATGATCAAGGTGAACACACTGTAGTAGTTTGCAACATTAGTATATAGTTTTTTGTTGGTTCTCACATAAATAAATATAGCTGCATTATTAGAACACGTCGTTAGGAAAGTTACCACATATCAGATTTCATTCCATGAATACCTCACAAGAAATTTCTACGAGGCAGAACGAACATCACATTTGTCACATTTTAGTATGGTGTGCCTCTATCTTTCCACCACTTTTATATTGATGAGTCATGGGTTCAATAATAATTTTTCTCTGTAGTCCTAGTGTGTTTGAATGTACACTGCCGAGAATTCCAGTTAATTTACAATTAACAATAAACTTAACTCTGTGTGTGACTCACTGCAACATTTATAATATTCGCGCATGCACAATGTTAGAGTGATAGTCATTGAAATCTATTAAAAATAAAGATCAAAGTGATTTTCTTTCTGCCTCATAGCATACCTATAACTAATCTGTAATCAGTTCGTTTGAAATTATTTTGTCTGTGCAGTAAAATTAACATACTGTATATTCTCTTTAATTTTAGAGCCGGAAGGCGGTGCGCGACGTCGAGGTCAAAACAGAATGCATCAAGCTAAAAAATATGTCTCGGCCGGAGAAAATCGGTGCGTACGGAAGATTGATGACAGCCGTGACTCAACAAGGTGACAAGAACGTCTGTACCGAGTTACCTGCTGACAAGAGCCACTCAGACGACAGTGCCCTCTCTTGTCCAGAGAACATTCATAAAACCAAGGCCTTTCTTGGCATCAGTAACAGTATGAGTAACAACGATTTTAAGGAATACATTGCGCAACAGTGTCAAAAAATAGAGAATGAGTCCCAGCCATCAGCCGGCGCGGCTAGTTTTAGTAAGCTGGATGAGAGGCTTTCAAGAGATAATGATGAAGAGCCTCGAAGCTGAATTAAAAACAAAATTGAGTCAAAATCTTAAAAGGGGGTGGTAAATAAAAATATTAAGAATAATAGTACCAATAACTTTGAATTAAAGCAAAGATTATTGTTAAAATAAACAAAAGAACAGTAGAGTTTTCCAGAATACGAAAGCGCATTTCTTTCTTCCGCCCTTAGAGTGAAGACCTTTCAAGAAAGTTGTACCACTGAGTCAGTAAGGGAAAGTATGAAAAGTATGCTACTTTTCTCGCCCACATTCGAAAAATTATCGTTGAGTATGACGAACAAAATTTACTGCTTTGTTTGTGCTCCTATAGTACCCTCTCTGTATTAGTGAGACCTTCAATAAGACGAACCTTGATTAAAATTTGAGTGACAGGACTAATCTTTCGTCTTGGCTTAGGTCAGAAATAAAGACAATTTGGCGATCATGCATATTAGATCTATCCAAAGTGTAAACAAGTGTTGGCAAGTATTGCAGCAGAAAAATTTTCCGGCTGAAAATTGGTCTATTCAACAAAAACATCTAAGTGACTATCATTGTGGGTAACTCTATACAATAAAAAAGGAGTTTATTCGTCAAGGCAGCTATTGAACATTGGTCTTTCATAACAGAATTTTATCATGACATTTTCTATCGTCCGGAGCTCGTGTTGTTTAACCACAGTTGAATGCTATACGAGTTATGAAATTTTCATAACCTGTACATACATCGCCGTTCTGTATTTTTTTTCAGTCATAATATAGCTTTATAGAAATACTATGTATTTTACGATATGTTAGGATACTGTGTGAACCTTGTACATTTTTCCCATTCATTGATTCAGAAGTATCGTGAACGAATTCTCGTGCTATCGCCTCGCTCCTTCATTGTCCTCCCTGATTGGCATTCTGCGACCTCGTAACTACGATGTCTTCATACCACATGAAAGTGTTCTCTGAATCTGGCGAGTTACAATCTCTGATATTGAATTCTTGATCGCATACAGTGGTAATGCTGCAAATTGTTGTGAATTGGTTTTTGATGTTGGCTTAAGCACCAATACTTTTGATATTCTGCATGGAGGTTTCATTGTGGCTACTGCGCGAGGGTTCGAATTTCCCTGCGATGCCTTTAAAGAGTAACAAAATATTGACATTATCTGTATGAAGGGCTGTGACAGTAAAAATTCCGCAGATAACTATTTTTTAAGAATTTATAGTTGAACTTTACAGCTGAATTTGATTAAAGATATTGAAATGAGTGTTTTCGCTGTGTTAACTTCCTCAGGCTTGTTTTGTTTTTAACTTCATTACAGCACAGGTAATGTTGATGACGGAAACGAGAGATTTTTAAAACCTTTATGAAAAAATTGTTTCCACTGTTCAAGTTTTTCTACAAACTCGATAGGTAAATTAAATTATACATGATGATAAGCCCAAAGTAACCATATTTTAGATCACTCGATAGTAGTACATGGTTCGTGCTCACATTATTCACAGTGAATTTATGTCTACATCCTCGTCCTGGCAGGAAATAAATTTGTCGTTTGAATACGTTTTTATGCCTGTTTTAATGGTTCCTTCCTCCAATCAAAACTCAGAGTTCATTACTCGAATTGCCTCGTTTAAATTTAATTTCATAGTACATCTGAGCAGACGGACGCTAACTCTACATATTCCAGTCGAAAAATAGGGTCGCATTTCGACAGTGAGTATTTTTGTCGAATTAAGGTTGCACGGCAATGATAGTTGTTACCCATTCGAGAATACGTACAGTTTAAAAATGTTGAGGGGAATCTAACCAACAACTTAAAACCACGTAGCCAAGCAAAAAGTGTGCGAAATGGGATGGTATGCTTTTACTGCATATCAATGAACGTTGGAATGATGAAAATGAAATTATATTTTTCAATGTATTTTATAAAAATCATCGTATTTACTTCAAATCGTAAATTATATATATCACATGATTCCTGTATTTCATTTTATGGTTACTGCCAATAATAGTGGTTACACATCAGTTGCGTACAATCTGTTCGTAAGATAAGTTAGTCCAAAAATTATTTCTTCAACAAACACTTTAAATGCTTTGTTTGATTTCTGTCGCATTTAGCACTAGTACCCAGTCAGAAATTTATCGTCTGACGGACGATAATTTACGTCTGAAATTACCGGTAATTATAATTTTTTTCTTCTTATAAACCGACTATATATCGTCGGAATTAGTGTCGGGAATGTCTCATATTATCGTCGGATTAACGTTAAATTACCGGTTTTTATCGTAATTTTTGGACGAGGACGGACGATATTAACCGATTAGTTACCGATAGTTAACCAGTTAGTTACCGGTAGTTAAAAGGTTATTGTAGTTGGTCTTCGTTCAAAACTTGCAATAATTACCGGTAATTGAACGGCAAGAATGGCTACCCTAACCACTATATTTCGGATGATTCATGAGCAGTGCAACGATTTTTCCCAAAAATAGCGAATTGCTCCCATAAACAATAGGCCACACCTGTCCAATTACCGCGAATTTGAAGACTGCACAAAAATTACAGAAATTACTTATTTAACTTCAGCAAATTAGTTTGATACTGTCTATATATTTCATCAAGTTTCTTACAAATTGCAATAATTTTACAGATTAGCATTACAGGTTGAGGCATATTATAACAAGTAACAATGCATTATTAGAAAAAATAGTTGCGACGCTGATCAATGCTACATTAAAAGGGCTCAAACTGGCATCGTCATCGCAGAACACGAGACAATTATGAAAAGTCTCACAGTATAAAATTAAGTCATTTCAAATTACCACTGATTTATAAATAGGTTACAATATTACAGATGTTCAACAAATATAATTATTTCATTTTCAACAGCTGCAAGCCCCGACACCGGAGCCACCGTTGTCGTCACGTAGGGAAGGAAACGCTGAAAGGCTTCTATCAGTTTTACTGGGATCGGAGCGGGCTAGTCAGGTGCTACCGTTGGTCCGTGCTGTCAAGTGCGATTACTTAGACACGACGAGCGCTTTTACGCGGCTTGCCTCACGGAAGTACGGAGGGAGTCACTCGGAATTATGAAGGGAGTCAAACAGCCGTCAGTCATTTGACTATTGAAATAAATTCTTACAAAAATATCTTCGGCACGCAAAGAATCCCATCACATGATGTTTGTAAGATTCCCCACTGCAAACACAACGATTATAACTTCAATTTAAAATTAACCACCAACACGAAAGGACTCATCAAGCAACCGATTACTAATATTTTTTAACAATTTTAAATTAAGGCAACCGCACTCCCAAGAAATCGAGAAGTCGTCGAATTTCGTTTTCATTCATTCAAATGTACGTAAATATATGTAGCGGACATGTTGGTGACGTTTTACACCCAGAAGACCACAGGAAGTGGGTCAAAAGGGGGTGGGTTAAAATGTACGTACATATGTTATATGTACGTTTTCTTTGAATAACACGTTTTCTATGGGGAAAAAATGAAAAACACACGAGTCCAATCTTAATCCTTATTCAATTTTACATACCTTTACCAAGTTTCATGAAGATCGGTCGAATAGTTTAGGATTTTTTTGGGGAGTACGGTCCCCCTCCTCTCCTGGCTCTCCTGAACAATTGGCTTCTCTGAAAAATTGAAATTCACGGCTTCTACACCTAGGGTAGTTTTCAGTTTTTGAGCTACAGTTATAATTTTAGTATCAAAAGAACCGGAATTTAATCCTCTACAAGATGACGTGGGCTTTTATTCATTTTCGGAATAGAAAATTAGCTACATTTTCTTTTGTCGGGAAAAGTGTGAAAATGGGTAGAATTTTTGTATTTTTCATTTTTTATCCAAAAATTATTTCGAAAGTTCAACATAACTCCACGTCACGTTGTAGAGAATACATTTCTGCTTCTTTTGATACCAATTTTATCTTTGTATCTCAAAATCTGATTACGTCCATAGATTTTCCCCAGACCCCTCATTTTGACGTTGTCTTAGAATAACCCGTTTTCTATGTGAAAAATGGGAAAAATACACGAGTTCAATCTTAATACTTGTTTAAGTTTACATACCTATACCAAGTTTCATGAAGATCGGTCGAATAGTTTAGGATTTTTTTTGGGGGGGGGGGTACGGTCCCCTTAAATTTGCCCATTTCCTTTTTTAGACATCAAATATCTACAATGGCCAACCTTCTCAACCACTATAGCACATCTTAGTCCTTTAATTTGGATGAGGAGACGGCAGAGCCCGCACTAATGCTATTGAGTGGTAATTAACAGAGGGCGAGGTTATCCTCCACAGCTACACCTCTTCAGAAGAAGTTACTCTCCACCTCCAGCTTCTATGCGGCTCCGACGTTTGTACTCTCTATAGAATTCTTAAAATAAACAACTCAAATTTTTCATATGGAACTTTGCCATAAACTGGTGCTGTTAGGCACAGGAAGTTTCGTAATGCCGATACCTACTGTTCGATTAAACGAAAATAAAATGAACAGAAAAAAACAACATACATTGTTTTTTGTATCAAAAATAGATGAACAAATCCGACATCAAGTTAGTATCATCAGTAATGACTAATTAAAAATGAACTAATTGATTGGTAAATAAAAATATTATTTTTACATCCGGTTTTTAACTTTCCAGCCGCAGAAATTTTGGTAATGCCGATACCTCATGTTCAATAGAACAAAAATGAAATCCGAAGAAAAAATGCAACATAAATTGGGTCCTTTTTGGTACCAAAAATAGATGACCAAATCTAACATCAAGTTAGTACGATCACTAACGACTAGTTTCAAATGAACTCATTAATTGATAGATAAAAATATTATTTTGACATCCGTTTTTTTCTATCAACTTTATCCAATAATACGTTGAGCAACCATGACTTCATACACCCTTGCCTGACGTTTACTTTCACGCTGAATCACTCACTGATTTAAATTTTTTATACACACTCTAGGAGCCGAAGCAGAACATTCTCCGCAAGGGGAAAACACCTCAGAGCTTTACTGAGGCCTGGATGATCTTTTCGGTTTCGAGGGGACAGATTTATTGATTATAAATTAGTTTTTGCTTCCCTTACTGCTAAAAAGATGTTCAAAGAGAGGAAGGATGAAAGCACCGTTGAGTATGGAGTTAAGGGAATGCAGAATCTATGCACAAGGAGTGTTCCCATACAGGGTCCCATATGCATACAAACAGTAAGTCAAGAAGGGAAGGTATGAAACAAGATAAAAGTTAAAGAAGAAAGTCAGATGCTGTAAAACAGGACAACAGTGAATCGAAAAAAGATAGTTCCTCACAAAACAAAAATATATCATTTCAACAAAAAGATGAACTCTCAGCTCAGGCCCTCATATTTTCCCCCTGGGAGTGCTAATTTCCATAGATACAATATTTGTATCCCCCTAAGGGGATTTCAAGGGCACAATGTTCGCCAAGTTATACACTCCCAGTCAAATCACCCGCAGAAAAAAAATTGTAAGATTTTACGAGTCAATTCGAACTTCATCCACTCCCGATAAAGGTGGCTTTAGACGAAGGATTTCTTCCTCAAGCTGACGCCCCCACCCTACCCCTCTCACCCGCTCAAGCTTCCCCATTTGCATTTAGACGAAGAGTGAGATGCCCACAGCAGTAACTGTGACTGAGTGAGGGTGTCGAAGCGTAATTCAAGGTACATGAAGCAAAGAGGATGCTATTTTTAACTTGCAAACTATTCCACGGAGGCCGGCACAAGAAGATCAATGTATTCGTGAAGCATTTCAGAATTACAGAAGTTAGTTACACAAATTATCACGAGTCATCCTGTGCTAATAATGGCATAACAGCGAACAATATGTGTAACGAATGTTAACAGGGTACGTAATTTTGAATTAAATGGGAAGTTATTTCAGCAACAGATCATTTCAAATTCGGCTACTTAGAAGCGATAGTACTTCATAAATAAATTATATTTACAAGCACAATAAATACAATTAGGTTGACGCCTTGCATTCAATAACTATCAATGTTAAAACTTTAGCCCTCGCTCCTTTCCTACATCAGGGGAAACTTCTTGGGTTGGGATTAGGCATGAGGACATATAGGTAGAGCAGCTGAGAGATACAAACTAATTTTAAGACTGCCAAAAACGCTGCCCCAGAGTTTTTCAAGCATGAAGGGTGGCAGTGACGACACGCAAGGGGGAACGGGTGGGGAGCATTAGATCTGGGGCTTAGGGTTTTTTTTAAGAGACCGGGAGGGAGAGAGGGTGTTGCTCCGGGCAAAGCACCCTCCGTCTAAACCCAGCTTAATGGAGGAGCATCATAACCTGATGTCGACGGAGCCAGCAAATAAGGCGACTGAGAGGCGGTCAAAGTAAGCGATGAAGAAGCAAGTAGACTTTGAAGAAGTATACTGGTTTCCGCCGGCGACTTTTCTGATTCAATCCATCATCTCTGAGCCAGTCCAATCGTTGCAATGACGCAGGACCTCTTGGATGGCTGACGCCTTCAGTTTCTTATCTTCATCATACCCGACTGCAGCTAAAGCATCTGGTGAATTGGAAAACATTAGTGAATATTAAATGTGCAATTGAAAACCAAATAAAATAAATTACCATGTGCCGAACGATTGTGTTCCAACTACCACTGTGTTTGAAGCAAGCCAGGCTAGCTCTACTTTTGATCACAACATTTGTCCCATCTGACTTTGGCTGCAATTAGAGAATAAGATTAACCTAACTCTAAATACAACACTTAATATCGGTACCCTATTGGACAGCTGGGTGTTGAAGATATTGATAATTTATTTTTATAGAACACTTTGAACCCATTTGGCTTGTTGAATTTGAATCAAATGATATCGTGCGGATAAAACAAACTGATATTAAAACGTAACATTGAGGACTGATGTCCATGCAATGATCAAATATATTGAACAATAACCAATTCTCTAACGAAAAAGCAGATTGCTCATAATAGTATTGGATTATCGATTCTACCCACTGCGATGCTATAACGTTTTCAAACATTGCAATTGATCTGCCAGTATTTGTCAGAAAGATTTTGTCTCAATAAAATCCTTTATTTGCATTACTATAACGAAAGATAATTATTCGTTAGTTTAAGCCTCCCTATCCGCAGCAAACTAAATGCGATCTACATAGAGGAATGGGGAAGGCACCGTTAAGTATGGAGTTTAGAGAACGCGGAATCTATGCAGGAGCATAGAAACGATAAGTTGAGTAAGAAGTTCAAAAAATTGAAGTTGAAAAAGAAAGTAGTAAGTGCTGAAAAACAGGACAGCAGTGAACCGAAAAAAGATGGTCTCCAACTTAACAAAGCATTTTAGTTCAACAAAAAGAAGGCCTACCTATCTATTAGCGTAGGCCCTCACATTTTCCCCCTGAGAGAGCTAACTACCATAGATACATTAGTCGTATCCCCCTGAGGGGTATTACTTTAACGAAATCCTATACAGGGTGTTTTTTTTACTTTGAACAAACTTCGAACTTAGGTACAAAAACTCAAAATAAATCGATATTCATGAATGACAAAATGTCTAAAACCCATTAGTTTTCGAGTTATGGCGTCGCAGAGCATGTTTAGAAGTGCATGTTATAACTGTGCCACACACCAATTGTTATTTAAAATTGTTAGTTTTCGAGATTGTCGAATACAATTAAAGCATTTTTTCTTATTTTATTTTGGGTTATCCATTCCATGTAATCAACGACAAGATTTCAAGATGCAATGTGAAACTGAAATAATGAAATAAAATTTATTATTAACAATCTAAATTACTGGAACGCTCGTGTTGCAGTATCAGTTCGCCATTTGTTGACACGCCGTTGCACTGTGACCATGGAAAGATTTACCAATGCTGGGAAGGCAGACATGCATTTGATTTATGGAGCTCTAGGCGGAAATGGTAGGCTCGCTCTGAGGATGTACAGAGAAAGGTTTCCTAGGCGCGAAGTGCCTGATTTCCGGTATTTTGCTACGCTACATACGAGGTTGCGTGACACTGGCAGCTTCAACGTTAACAGAGGGAATGCTGTGCGCGGCCATCATCCACAGGAGGATAGAATTGTGGAATACTTTGAGCAACATCCACGAACCAGCACTCGTGCAGCCATTCAACGTCTTGGCTTGCGAAACCATACTACTGTGTGGAGGGCACTACATCGTCAGCAATTACATCCGTACCATTTCCAAAGAGTGCAAGGGCTCATGCCAGGTGATTTTGAACCTCGTATGCTGTTTTGCCAGTGGTTAATGCAACAGGAAAGAATGAATCGCTGGTTCTCAAAACTTATTCTCTTCACAGATGAAGCTTATTTTTGTCGTGATGGGGGTTTTCAACCGTCACAATAATCATTACTGGGTTGAAAATAACCCTCATGTTATTCAGCCTAATAGTCACCAGCACAGATTTAGTGTCAACGTGTGGGCAGGCATTATTGGCAATAATTTAATTGGTCCGTACCTATTACCTTCTCCTCTCACGGGACCAGCGTACACCATCTTCCTACGCGAAGTTTTGCCTGGACTACTGGAGGACGTGCCCTTGGAGACACGCAGGCGAATGTGGTTCCAGCATGACGGAGCGCCACCACATTACTTTCGTGAAACACGCCTGTTCCTGAATAACCAATTTCAAAACCGATCGATTGGCAGAGGTGCTCTTGTAGCATGGCCAGCAAGGTCGCCTGATTTGACGCCACTGGATTTCTTCTTGTGGGGAACCATGAAGGACCTCGTGTATGCCACTCCTATTGAATCGGAACAGGATCTGGTTGGACGCATTGTGGACTCAGCTGGCCGTATTACGGAAATGCCTGGCGTGTTTCAATCTGCAAGGCGCTCACTGGCTGTTAGATGTCGTAAATGTGTTGAAGTTCAAGGAGGCCAATTCGAGTAACTGTTGTAATAAAACTGTATTCAAGTTTGTTCTTGCGTTAAAGTTCTTACATTAAAGTTTGTATTGATTATGTTTTTTACCTGTGTCCTGCAATGCTTACTGATTAATGGTTTGCTTACCTGATAATAATTGATAATTACTCATTTAGGACAATTTATTCGAATTTGTATAACGTGTACACGCAAATTTTATTGTGAAATTACGAAAATACTACATTAGTGTGGCCCAAAAACCTCTTTAACTATCAAAGGTAGCGCTAAAAATGGTGCGCGCGTGCAATCCTACTTGAAGTTCTAATATTCTTCAAGTAACTATAACTCGAAAACTAAAGAGTTTTGGACATTTTGTCCTTCATGAAAATTGATTTATTTTGAGTTTTTGTACCTAAGTTCGAAGTTTGTTCAAAGTAAAAAAACACCCTGTATATGATATCAGTTAAATAACATGTTAGTTTGTGCCTCACCAACAGCTAAAAAGAGCTTTTCGAAGAGAGGAAGGAGGAAGGCTCCATTTAGAATGGAGATAAGGGAACGCGAAATCTATACAAAAGGGACATGGAAACATTAAGTTGAGAAATACGTTCATGAAACAAGATAAAAGTTGAAGATGACAGTAGTAGGTGCAGAAAAACAGAACAGCCGTGAACCGAAAACTGGTTGCCTTTGACATAACAAAAGCATTCTGTTCCAACAAAAAAAGGCCTACATAACTCTCAGCTAGGGCCCATACACATTTTCCCCATTCGAGTGCTAATTCTCATAGATACAATAGTTGTATTCCACTGAGGGGAAAGACATTAGTTAATGAATGAAAAGAACTGTATGAGCTTACTCGAACCTTACATTAACTCACGGGTGGATGCTTCTTGGAAGAGATTTTCGTCCGTTGACGAGCTTGTCCTAAACCAGAGTAGGACATTTCAAAGGTTACACCACCTCTCATGACGTCATGATGAGCTGGTGACGTGGAGACTGACACCCACACATCGCTGAAGTTCCGACATCTAGAAATTAACTAGACAATGTAATTGTGTGTGATTAATCGATATCAAATGCACACCCCATTTTGGGAACTGCTGAATTGCAAAGAGAATGAAGCTTCATTTTCAAAAACCTTTACCACACCTTATCATCCTGAATAACGAATGACCAGGACATTTAGACATCTAAGTAGGGTCGAGATTCGTGCCGCTTTTACCTCTGCAGAAAAGTTTCCATGGAGTATTAAATTCTCAATAAACGGTGGATAGGCCAGTCAGTCCAGCCTTTGTGTGATAATTCCGTAATATGTGTTTTTCATTCTGGTCATGAAAAGTTTTATGTGTGCAATCACTGACCAACCTCACATTTACTCAGTATTTTTCAATAACTTTATCCATGTTGCCTACTGAATGCAGTTGGAACCTGGTATCTTTGATGTTATTTCTGTGAAAAGTTTTTATGTCTATCCTTATTCATAAACAAAATTAGAATATCAAAAATTTATTCCATACATAAAATTACTGGAAAGTAATTTCTAATAATAAATATAAGTAGTAAGGGGAATACCAGTTAGAGCACAATTCACCACAATTGCCTTATAATGAAAATTAATTAAGACAAAATTTGTCAGAAGGTTTATTCTTTGACGAATTTTTGACATTTTTATAACCAGATATCAATAACACAAACGACCAAGTACCTTTTAGGTATAAATTTCAGTTTTCCTAATCTACCTATAAGGGTTTCATCATTAAAAACTATTTCCGTTTTATCATTTTCCTTATTTACAAAACTTGTTCGAAATTCGAATTAGTTTCCCATTCAACTATTTTGTCACGAGACGACTTCTTTCCTGTCTCTCATTAGTTTGCACTAACAAGGATACCGAACGCTCGTGTTGAGGAATTGACTCACCTTCATGACATGCACAGAAAATACAAGAAATCTCATGGGCAAGCCCAAAAGCAAAATAATCAACATTAAAGTATATACTAAAACAAAAACGTTAATCACCGATGAAAGACGACTCAACTTACTCAGCGCATTTTCTGAGCGCACCCGTGATCTTGCGAGCTGTCGCTTCTAATGTTGGGGCATAATACACAGGGTGAAATTCGATTAATATATATGATTTTCGGCCATACGTCATACAAAACATCAATAAGCGTACACACAATGAATGTTACTAGGAATGATGCAAATTAAGTAATGGAATCTAGAAGCTGCATACGCCAAATAGGGCCGCATCTGACGCGTATCTAAGGGTGGATATTGAGTAGAACGAGTAGACTTTTCAGCGTGTACTTGAGGTAAGGAGGTAGTACAACCAAATGCGCTCTGCTAGCTGAACACGGGGCTTTTATACACACAAAATGCTGACTCAGCTGCGCATGGTGCGCAAGTCGCACCAGGCGTGGCCCGAAACGTACGTACTAAACATGTGCACGAGGGTAAGTGCGTGACCGTGTTGGCACACACCTCCCCACCATACCTGTTTTATTACTCAAAAGGGAATAAATCGCTCAGAATTTAAAATTCATAACTCCAAGAAATGACAAAGTTATCTAAAGGCGTAAATTTCTAAGATTGAAAAAGTATGCAAGGTGAAAATGCGCAATATACCCCCACCAACCAAACGAAGATGAGAGCCGCAGGTTATGAACATATTTCGTAATAAAGAATGAAAGATATCCATTTTCTTCAAACAATACCCGTATTGAAAAACGCAATAGTACAACAACAATAATATGTTTATCGAAAAAAAACATTCGTAAATATAAGTAAAACGCATCGAAATAAAGACGGCAAGAATCGCAACAGAACAATATCAGCGTACCGCAAAAGTAGTGAAGGTATTCAGAAATATCGTACCAAAAAAAATCCACGGTACAAGGAACCAACATTTAACTATCTCTATACCTGTAAGGAAATCACCGAAGAAAAAAAACGTTACGACATTAACGAACAACATCAATATCAAACTACGTAGGCATCATATGAAATTAAACAACAAAAATTTATTTAAAAAAATTTTCAACGTTAAATTTATTTATTATTTTCATATTTTTGAAGAAAAAAATTTTATATTCATTACGCGTGAAGAAGTGTAATTATTAAACATCGCATGTATGTATCTATTACATTTACATCAACATTCGCCATGAAATCACAATTACCGCAACATTAATTCGTGATGAACAGTGTAAATGCTAAACGCAGTAAAAATAGAAAATCGCATCTTGAAACAACAATAAAATACTTTTATTCAAACATAATTAAAAAATAAAAAGTTATACTTGCCATGAATTTGTAGTAAGAACAATACATTCGTTAAATATAAGAATAATCAAACATGAAAATAATTCCAACGCAATGTCTATGAAATTTAGTTGATCAGAAAATTCGCATTACATTTACTGAATTCGGAAAACAATTAATACATACTGAGTTACGTTAACGTCATATTATAAACGTGAATCAACTTAATACCTTACAACTAATTCCTGAGGTATATGTTAAACATAAAACTAGAATTCCGGTTTAAAACGCATGAGAAAAATAGTGTCGCTTAGAAGACACGCAAAAAATTAAAGTCCACATATTAAAAAAAAACAAGAAAAACACATGCTTCACTGACACCTAAACTTCGCTATTTGCTTGCAGGTGACGCAGTGGTTGCTCAGCGTTACTCGATCTGAGCTGCTGCCGGCGGAGTAAGGCATCTTCCGCGCGAAAGCGATCCGCTAACAGACGAAGTTCTCGGCGAAGGTAGAAGAAAGATACACCTAAAGCCAGAGTTAAAGGGAAAAGAAGAAGAATACCGAGGTCGGACACTCTATCCGGTAGAATGTCGACGAGCGCGTTCGCTCGCACCCAGTCCTCCGAGACTCTACCTTGATGGCTCTCTAGGGCATTCGTTAGTGCCTCCACCGACACATGCGTCATTCTATTTCCCATCGTGGACGACAGGAACGTGAGCGTGCTCGTTCTGAAATTGAAACAAACACAGAGTTCAATTAGCATGGCCTCATAAAAAAATTTTAACCAATTAATATTACGTCAAATTAATTAAAGAAACCAATAGTCACAGCTGGCGACAGCTGCTATGGGAAAAAAAAAAACAAACATCAAATCTTCACGCAGCAAGTCCCACACGGCATCGACAGCTGCACACCTATTTGCAAAACAAATCGGGAGCCAGCCTTCGCTCCCACAGCAATGAGGGGCCGCGTTTCTAAACACAGGATGTTATTGAACCGGGCAAGATGTTATTGGACTGAGCAAGATGTTATTGGACTGAGCAAGGCTCTCGGACAGATGTAAGCCTTGGTGGTGAAGTTAATGGGTACAGACTCGATCACGCACGCAATAACACGGTACACCAAGTACGAAACGAAAAACATAAGGTAAATACATACGGTTATATAAGGAAAGTTCCAGTTAAAAATATACGTAAAATTAACATCGAAACAGAATCACACAATAGAATTATGTGGACCTAGTAACATCGTCATTCGTAAGTCGCATAGTATTCATTCAACACTTTTTACGTAAGGGTAATACATGATTTTTATTGCTTCGGAATATTTTATTGCCTATTTTTATTTCCACGTAATTTCGGTTAATTTTTGTTATAATACCTGGTCCGTTCCAGGCTATATCAAGCTTGTTTTTTCGCATGTGATTGCGCAATAATACACGGTCATTGAGTTCAAAATTTTTATTTTTGCGTCGAAGGTTGTGATACATGGTTCTTTCACTGGTATTATTTATGATAGTAGCTCTAACGTTTTCAACAATGCGGGCAGCTTCCTGAGCTCGAAATCTTATTATATCGACGTTCGTGTCGTGACTGTAATTAGGTTCGAAAGTTACAGCGCTAAAGCTCGGACACGTATCGCGATTGAAAACAATGAACGAGGGTGTATCCCCCAATGTGGTATTTAAACTATTGTTTATCGCGTTCTCCGTGCTGTTGAGGCATTGATCCCATTCCGTATGCGCCAAAGAATTTATGTATAATTTTAATAAATTCGTAATTTTGCGATTATTACGTTCAACAATAGCGTTACTGTGAGGACTCCAAGGGAGGACCTCTTTTTTCGCAATACAATGAATTTGAGAGAATTTTTTAACTGCCGCAGACTTAAATTCAAGAGCTTGGTCACTTAGAAGTGTTTTAGGATAGCCAAAGGTTGAGAAGCAGCTGTCCAGACAAGAGACAACTGTATCTGCTAATCGATCTGCTGTCGCGTAAAGCTTACAGTAACGCGAAAATAAATCAATCAAAATGAGAATATATTTATTCTGCTGATCTGTGACCGGTAGAGGGCCCAGGAAATCCATTGATACCACCTCAAACGGTTCTTTAGCGATGGGAGCGTCTAAAATTTTAATAGGTACAGTACTGGGGGCCTTCAGAATCTTACATACATCACACATTTTGACAAATTTTCGGATGATACTCTTCTCCAATAAATGAAAATAACGCAACTTAAATTTAAACAACGTATGCGTGGCATCAGTATGGTACAAGGAATGTATACTCAGCACCGCCTTGTGCATGAGCGATGTCGGTATAACCGAAGTGAGAATAGTACTTTCCCTAGAGTCTATTTGTCGTCGTCTATAAAGAATGTCGTTCAGAATTAGGTATTTTTCTAAGTCAGGGATCGTAGATTGTCTACTAGATAGTAATGCGTCCTTAACCTCAGAACAGAATGGGTCTAGTCGTTGGTCATTTCTGAATTCGTCTAAAGTCCATGATACGTCTTTTAACTTAGGTACGTAGTTAGTCAGTCGGGGTTTTTCAGTCGACTCTGGCGCCACTTGATTAGAGGGCGTCGCGTCTGTATCGTCTACGTCGGCTGTCAGTGCACCACGGCGTGTAGTCACTGCCAAGACATCAACCTCATCGAACTCTGAGCATTCTTCAAGATCAGAAATAGTTAATTGCTCGGGTAGTCTACTTAGGCAATCTGCAACTAGATTCTTTTTTCCGGGGAAATACTTTACTATTGGTTCGAAACATTGCACTGTTAGACACCATCGAGACATAGCCGAATCGTCAGGAAGCTTTTTGAAAAATAAAGGTTGTAGGGGTTTGTGATCAGTGTAAATATGGATCGGGTATCCAAGAATGAGATATTTAAATGCTTTAAGTGCGCTCACAATGGCGTAGAATTCTTTTTTAGTCGTTGAATAGCGCTTTTGTGTTGAATTTAAACTTTTACTGTAATAAGCTATAGCCTTCATGGATTTTTTTGAATCATTATCTTGTTGCAAAAGTACTGCCCCGATACCATAGTTTGAAGCATCTGTAAATACATGAAAAGGCTTGGAAAAATCAGGGTGCTTTAAAACGGTATCTGATGTTAAAACAGATTTAATCTTTTCAAAAGCTTTCTGACATTCAGGCGTCCAGATGAATTCAACGTTTTTTCGTAATAATTGATAGAGAGGATATGAAATTGAACCGAACATCGGGATGTGATTTCGGAAATAGTTCGCCACACCTAGAAAACTTTGTAGTTCCTTCACATTTTTTGGAATCGGGAATTTTTGTAGTTTTTCCGATTCTTTGCAACGGATTCCGTCTGCCGACACAATGTGTCCAAGATATTCAATTGAGCTTTTTAGAAAATGACATTTTTCAAGTTTAAGGGACAGATTTCCACTACGTAGCTTCTCAAAAACACTCTGTAAATCTTTCAGATGTTGGTTCATGGATTTGGAAAATACTAGTATATCATCAAGGAATACAAAACATAATTTACCGATGATATTTGCAAGAACAGAAGAAATTATTCTTTGGAAAACTGATGGGCTCGAGGATAACCCGAATGGTAACCTCTTGAACTGAAATTTCTCGTAACCGATACTGAACGCGGTGAATTTACGGCATTTCTCTTCCAACTCGACCTGATGGAAGGCTGAGCGGAGATCAAGACTTGAAAAAATACAATTACCACCTAACGAATAAAGAACCTCGTCAATTCGTGGGATTGGGTAACTTTCCTTGATAATTATTTTATTGAGTTCACGAAAATCTATGACGGGTCGAATCTCGCCCGACTTCTTTTTCACCACGATTAAAGGAAAATTATATTCAGAGCTTGAAGGTTCAATTATTCCTTGATTCAACATCTGTTTATTGGCTTCCAATAATTCGTTTTGATACTTATGTGGAATTCGATATGGAGGGATGTTAAGTACTGGAGCATCAGGTTTTAATACAATATCATGTCGCATTACATTCGTGACTGCAATATTTTCGCCTTCGAGAGTAATTACGTCTCTAAAATTGTTTAATAAATTCATCAATAATGGTTTAGCATCATCATTTTCACAATTTACATCGTTACACGTCAGAGGACGTCTCCCGTTACTACCTCCTTCAGGTACAACATCTTTGTTTGCATTAATTTCTACTTCATCAATACGATTATCGTTTCCACAATGCCTCGTTTTTGCAGATACTAACCCAACGTCTTTACCAGAGATGGCATTGAACTTTCCACCATTAACACTGTCGACTTTGGGTAGATCCGCATTATCTCGAGCATCGCACAAATTTGCATCTCGCACAGCTTCGTGCACGGTAGACATGTAACTCTCGTGTTCAATTTCCATGTCGTTAATTTCTTCAATCGTACTTAACATCGTATTGTCGCTCAAATATACCACGTCTTCCGAGACGTTCAAAAGCATTACAGGGACAAACCCATTTGACTTGATATCCACAACAGATTCGGCGACATAAATACCATTCGCGAGAATTGTCTTATTCATAATATACCTTCCGGGCTTAGCCTTTTTGACATACCCATTAATAACACGTAAGCAGTTTCTGGGCATTTCCAATGCTCCACAATGAACAACTATTTCTCGTTTTTTACTATATTTTAAACCTCTCGCATGTTCCTTAGTTTCTCTTATTTTCTTCGCATGCTGTTTATTTTTTACTTTCCCATTATTCTCTCGCCCTGCAGTTGGGCCTTGGTTACCCTTCTCTTCTGCAGTATTTATCTCTAGATCTTTTTTATTTCCACCTTCCTTGCTCGCAATTTTTGATTCTCTCTCCCTCAGCAGATATCTTCTTATTTTCCTCTTATTCGCAAGCATGTCAGCCATCAGACATTCTGGATTACTCACAGTGTTCAAGAATATCTCCTTCCTACTTTGCTCGTGCAATTCCTGCACATCATGAAACGGTACTTTTACGCCGTCGAGAACAATGAATCCTTCTTTAAAATTTAGCACGGCGTCCTGCAAAACATCTCTGCCAAGGATCACGTCATATTTAAATTCGGCGTCCTTCAAAATCAAAGCGCTGGTATTGATTTTTTTACTATTAGGCAGCGTAATACATAGATCGACTTCTCCTGATACCTGGCTTTTGGAATTTACACCTCTGATACTCAGAGCACTGGGCTTAATTGGCTCGTTTATACCTTTTAAATTCCGGTAACTCACTAAACATCTGTCGCTACCACTATCTATGAGAGCGCTCATCAACTTTGTATCATGACGTAGAATAATTGTAGGCTTCTTAGAACGCCGTAATGAAAATAATCCATCGCTTTCTTTCCTTAAACGACCTTCCTTCATTATCGTCGCTGACAAACAAACTTCTACAGGTAGTTCAGAATTTGCACCTACATCAAGTTCTTGTTCACCTAGTAATTCGTATTTATTATTACACAGGAAAAGCGGATCCACCACAGAAGTCGACTGTATAATAGTATCTGGTTTCAACACCACATTTTTGTTGACGAGGATAGTAGCTGCAACCCCGGGCATTGGCAACTCCTTCTCTACTCCAAGACACTCTGAATTTTCCGATTTTTCTTTGTCTACTCTAAAAAATTTTCACCCTCGCAAGATGCAGCGTAGCACGCTTCACCTCGCCCTCTACCACGACCACGCGAAAGACATTCGCGTGCAAAATGGCCCGTCTTCCCACAAGCGTAACAAGCATGGCCTCGGAAATTTGATTTGCTTTGGCCTCTTTTACTCGTGCACATACTCTGAACATGACCTGCGGTATTGCACAGTGAACAAAACGACTTAGATTTATCATTATTAGTCTGTTGTGGGTTTACCACCTGAGCCTCGTGGCACTCCAACGAACCGAACGGTCGATCTCCGAAGTAAGCATGCTGTCTCCCCCTTGGAAATCTAGCAGCTCTCCAATTGCTTCTGAAAAATGGTCTTCGACCTTGAAATCGTCGGCTGGTATTTTGTGATGCATACAAGACCTCGGGGGACGAATCTCTCTCATCTGACTCTCCCTCTTCAGGTACGACCGCAAGATAAGTCTCTCTGGTTTGATACGGGTACTGGGTATTATTTTTGCGCGCAAGTATTTCTCTTCCCTCAGGGTTATTACGCACAGCGGAAACGAGACGAGCTAAAAGCTCCTCTGAACTTATGAATGGTCGGGAAAATATTTTTTTACAGAAATTCTCTTCCAATAATGGTGCAAGGAGTGCTATAGCAAGGCTGAAAACAACTAGATCGCCAGAGAACTTTTTCAATTCGTTCTGATTTGTACAGGCAGTTACAAATGGATGTCTTTGTATTGCCACTTCATTACTATTAAGAATATGATCACTCAAATTTCTTATTTTTGACATCGCCATAACCAATTGGGCAGACAACCCTTCGTTTCGTAACAGCCGTAGCTGGTTAAGGTCGCAAGCTAAAGCATGTACAGATCGTTCACCTTTCGAGACATAGATGTCGTCGAGAATATCGATAACTTGGTCAAATGAATAATTAATAGCAGGGTCTACCAATTTTGTGACGACGCTATTAAAGTCGCCCATGCTTTTGTGTGCGCTGCGCACAAGTAACTCTTTTTTCGCCTCATCTGAAGTAACGTCGGGCAACAAACATATGTATGATTTGAGATTTGCCACATGCGTTCGAAAACTTTTCGTTTCACTGAAAATAGGATCTCTGACTCTTTGACGGCCCTTAAACAAAGGTAGCTCTGCACTTGACAAAATAGTACTGCCTCTTTGTAACGTGGTTGTTACACCACCACCTGTCATCGGTCCGCTAGAGGACGTCATTGTACTAACACTCGGCGTACTGAACGACACAGTCTGTGTGCTAACAGTGGTCGTAATTACTGTCGTGGTCTGTGGTCCAGACATTATCACACTAGATGGAGTATTGATACACGTACCAGGTAACGTACCACTAAATACTGGAACAGAAACCCTTCCACTACCAGTAATAGTACTCGTAGAACGGATAAATTCTGGATCCGAATCTGAGTCACCCATCAGTTATCGTAACATGGAAACAAATCTTTCGCACAAAGCTAAAAAAATCAATAACGCCACTGTCCAACTCAATATTTTCTAACACCACAAAAATAAGACTGTAGAACCTCAAAAAAAATACTTCACCTCGCAAAAATTTAATCACATAACGTAACGCTAAAGACACACGTTACACCAAACGTGGAGATAGTACACGGTTAAATCTCCAATTACATATCACTGAAAATTTAAATCCCAAAATTTTTTTCTTGCTACTTGCAAACCGAACTGAAATCAATTAATAACAAGGAACTTGTTACACGAATTCAAAGGTATTGATCCCTACAATTTCTGACACAATAAGAAGTAACAAAATAATACTGACGAAGTCACGGAAAATCACCTAACAATTTCAACAAGAACAAAATAGTTATAGAACACTTAACTGATAATACAGCACGCAGCCAATGCAGTGTAGCAGCCGCAGGGAGTAGGCAGCACAGCTACAGCTGATTGCAAGGACGCCCGAGGATGACAGCCCAGCAACAGCAGTACCAGACTCGGCGCGGCTTGTCTCAAGGTCGCCTGCGTAGCACAGTCACAGCACGGCCAGATGCGAGACTGCCAGATGCGAGACTGCCAGATGCCAAGGTCGTACACGAAGCGCCGACACACAGCGGGGTAGCGATGGGAGCACGAGCACGTTCTTGGAGTGTTTACGGATATTTACGGTTCCAGACTGCGTATAAGATCACAGTCAACAGTTTATCTACACGTATTAATAACTTTAACACAGTTTCTGTATAGGCTTTAAGTAAACACACTTTTGTATGCAATCTATTTATCACATACACGTGTCACAAATGTTCTCGAAGATGTAGTATCACAGGAATTGTTCGTTGAAATTAATGAACACAATCACTTATGCATTCAACTGATAAATGACCACGTTACTTTTTCCGATGGAAATTTACGCACAATTTAATAACGCAGTTATCTCCTTCCTGCTCCAGGTCGACACGCGCTTTGTAGGGCACTCCGACGGGGATCTGCAGGTCCAATTTGTAAGAATCGACCATATCTTTCTCAGGAACCCTTTTCACCATAAACTTAAAAACGTTGTTATATACTTTCGGTGCTTCTTCAATTTCTCTTCCCGTTGCCTTAGATGCCTCCATAATAATATCGACGCTTGATCCAAAAGTTTCTCTTCACACGAAGCGATGAGCAGACCTCCACACTACGATAAGTTCCGTAAAAACACGATCAAAGTAGAATCACCGACGAAGCTTTTGACTCAACTTCCGTTTCCATCAAATACAAAAGTCACTGAACCACGTTCATAGCACAAGTCTCAATAATACAACACGTCGTGGGTACGTACGAACTGATCCACCAGTGTGCCGCATCTGACGCGTATCTAAGGGTGGATATTGAGTAGAACGAGTAGACTTTTCAGCGTGTACTTGAGGTAAGGAGGTAGTACAACCAAATGCGCTCTGCTAGCTGAACACGGGGCTTTTATACACACAAAATGCTGACTCAGCTGCGCATGGTGCGCAAGTCGCACCAGGCGTGGCCCGAAACGTACGTACTAAACATGTGCACGAGGGTAAGTGCGTGACCGTGTTGGCACAATAGCTTACATCACAGAATTATACGCATGATTCGATTCGGCTGGCCAGCCACCCTTAAGTTAACGAGAGCTAAACATGAGACATGGTATATTCAGGTCTATTTTGTCTCAGCTTTTCCAGCTGCACAGTAGGTGATCGTCACTTCAACCCACAAAATCATTCGTCCACGACTCGCTTCAGTTCAGATTCCTGTCCTATGCACTGTTCGGAAATGTCTATTGATGACGTCCTACTGTTCATCCCGCTTCAGTATCTTCACACATCAATTCCCTTTTCATCCGAGTAGATCAATCCTTCCCGTCTGTTAAGACAAAAATTTAACTTGTTACTTTTTTTAATCGCGTCAATGACGTTTCCTCAAAATATCTCAATTTTTACTTCACTGAATGCCATTGAATTTTCACAATATCTATTTTCGAAAATATCTTTTCCAAAGGAAACTACATCTCTCTTACCCTCCCACCTAATGTGGCATCTCCATGTTCCATTAAATGACTCCTACGATTTGGTTGTGTTTGAAATTCTCCTCTGCACAGAAAACGGAGAATATTTACTCCATTGAAAAAAAGAAGAGAAATTTTGATAAGTTCAACTTCCTTTATTTGAAATACACTGTCACATTATTTCAGATTGGTATTTTTCTTTCAGAACAACTTTATCTCCACCACCTCCTATTTATAACACGCACTTTCTTCGACGATCCTCGGCTACAAACTAAAATTACTTTATTAGCTTCTACCAGAGTGTCTGTGAGAGAGTGATTTTCTGCTTTTCGTGAAGCCAATTAACTGTTTCGAAGTCCGTACGTAATGTTCGAAGCTCCGCCTGTGCGTTGCTTTTGCTGTATCATACGAAGCTTGAGCCCTTCGAACTTCCCCTTTCTTGGTGTCACTGTTTCTTATTGGCTAAAGCTCTTTTGCCAAGAAAGCGTCAAGTCCCTACCTATCCAAGTCTCAAACATACGAAAACGTTGCTATGTTCACCCTCGTAGCTTAAGTGTAGCGATATATCTCTGTCAACCCTGCGGCGAGTATTTCCCAAAGCGGCGGCACCTTCGAACGTCTCAAGTGTGTAGCTGATTAAATTTCTCGTCCCAAGTGGCCGACCGAGTTCTCTCGAAATTGCTCACACCACAAAATTCTTGCTAACCAATATAAACAGACATCGCTAGAACCAACACAGCTTATGGCCCAAATGTACACAATACCTTTCCCACTACACATAACATTTGTTGAGCCCAAACATACAGGCATGTACCATACATGTTGGAGCGACCCATCTGTACTGCTGGAATTTACTAAGATATTTCAACGAACAAATTTTTTAGGTAAGCACAAAATTTATCACACACAATTAAAATTTTACCACACACAATTACAATTTTTCCTAAATTTTCAGCTTTAATTCTCAAAATTTATCATTCTTAACAATTTTTTGTAAGGCGTGCATAGAAAATGAACTGAGAGTTCGAGGTACACTTGTCAAAACTTTAATCATTGATGATGTACTTGTGAACTATCATGTAAAACTATTGAAAACAAACAAAATTGAATTTAAAATTCTGAATAGAATGATGAACAGAGATGCTAAAACGATATAATTTATATAATGAAGAGAAATTTAAATAGTATACACATCAATTTCACCCAAATTTCACCTCTCGTGGTAGCCAAGTGGTCTAAGGCACCACTGCTGGAAGGTAAGGCCAAGACATCACGGGTTCGAATCCCGCCAAATGTGACACTTTCTCATGTGAACAAAACGTAGCGCTGATACCTAATTTAAATATTTTATTTTTTTCTCTTTACTGAATGAAAATGAAGAAAGTTTAAAAAAGACTGTGAAATGTAAAAATCGAAGCATTTTTTCTCCTGTATTCAGTATAACTAAGGTTAAAAAGCCCAAAATTCTCCACTAGATAGTAGATCTCTTTGGTCGAGTGGTAACGTGTTGGGCTAGCGTTACGGCAAGCGCTGCAGCTGAAGGTTCGATTCCGGAGATGAATGGTTGGGTTAATCATCGTTACAGGTCCCCGAAACAGTATTCCAACACCAACTGGAAGTACGTCACGAAGCAACTGGTGGGAGAGCCAAACACTTCAATTACCTTATAATGAAAATAAATGAACACAAAATGAAAGAAGAGTTATTCTTTGACGAATTTTTTACTTTTTTATAAGCCGAACTACTTACACAAACGACCAAGTATCGTTGAGATATAAATTTCAATTTTCTTAATCTACCCGTATTGTAACATATGAAGTTAATTTTGCTCAATTCAGGAGCATTTTAGAAAACCATGTTTTTTTAGTTCAACGGTTCAACTGCTTCTCGTCTCAAAGTATTCTCTAACGATATCAATCTATTTTCAATATCAGCATTCATCCTCCAATTTCTGTGATGACTGTTTCAATTTTTCTATTTCATTTGTATTTATGATAGTTTCTCTATCCTGTTCATTAAGATTATTTCTAAAAGTTTCAATTTATGAACTCATGTCATTGAATACTCTCTCGAAATATGCGTAGTCTAATTTCATACTTTTCATTATTTCTTCTTCCAACCTCTTAATCTCATTTCTCAAGAAGTCTGTGTGTTCTAAAGTACCCGTACGAATAACCTCTATTTTTTTCCTCAGAAATTCTACTATGTTCATCGAGATTTGTCATAATTTCACTGAGTTTTTCTTGAAAACCTGTAGTATTCTCATCTAGAGATGCTTGGATGGAATCACTTCTGAACTGATAATTTTCATTGATAAGATCTTCTCTTACCTCTATATATTTTCTGAGATGAAACCTCAAATTTTCCAAAACTTCGTCAACATATTTTTTATTCGTAGCGTCAAATTCTTCGATTGGAAAAGAAATATTTGCAAGTCTTCTATTATTTAATTCTAAATTTTGATCTTCATCAAGATATATAAAACCTATTCCAGGAGGTCCTGGTTGTGAATATAAAAATGATTTTTTTCCTTGTTGTCCAAAAATATTTACGCCTACCATTTTTTATACATAGAATTTTCAATTCTCTAAATTTTCTCTAACTCTCATAGATATCAAATTGTTTACTCGGTCACTCAAACTTTCCACTTCCTGGTTTAATTGTATATTTTTATCAGTTTCATTCTGAAGCATTAATTTGAACTGACTGATTTCATTCTGATTTGAAATAATGTCCCTTGAAAACTTCTGGAAAAGACTTTCTACATCACTCAAGTTCTTAGCTAGTTCTTCTATTTTTATTAATGGGACTGACTCTGCTCGTAATTCCACAATAATATTGTTAAGATCATTAGGTTTTTCTTCACTAGATGAAGTTATCGTTGACTTTAAATTTTTTAGCTTATTGTCAACTTCAACAAATGAAGATGCTGAGGCTACAGTTCTTACTATAACAAACAGGTTTCTATCACTTAATTCTGTTAGTCGTGCCTCTAAGCTTTTACTTTTTTCTTCAACAGTATTGTTCAGTGTTGATTCTAAATTCTTCAGCTTTTCTTCAATTATTTGATCATTAACATTCCTTTTTCATTCACAACATTGAATATACTAATTTCTTGTTCTTCAACTTTATTACTTATTAATTTGTTCTTTGAATAAATTTGATCATTAATTTTAGTATCTAAAGTCATCAGTTTTTCATCCATTTGATTTTCTATACCTGACTTTTGATTCTTCAAATTTTCTTTAGTCTCAGGAATTTTAATATCAATCAAATTGATTATCTTAGAGTCCACAACTTCAAATTTAGCTTCAACTCCTTTATTCTGATCGGTTAACGCTGATTCTTTCAGCTTTTCATCAATTCTAGTGTCAATACCTGACTATAGACTCTTCAATTTGTCGCCAATCTCTGGAATTTTTACATTTGTTAGGTTGATTATGTTTGAATCAATGTTTTCCAATTTGGCATAAATTTCATCGATTTTCTTCATCATCGATTTTCTTCATCTTCATCATTTCGTTCATCACTTGAAACGATTTTTGGTTCAAGAGCACCGAACTTTTCAGATAATTCATAAATGAGCATCTCTAATAATTTAACGATTGAGTCTACGTCAGACAATTTAAGTTGTAAATCTGTTTTCAGAGTCACATATTTCTCATCATACTCGTTTATAATTGATTCCAATTCAGTTCTTTCATTTTTTAGAGCTTCAATTGTGTCTTTCAATGACTCTATATCACAATCTTCAATTAAACTTTTTAGTTGCTCTACATTTTGCAAAAGTCCTTCAGAATTATTTTCACTATTTTCATGTTCATGATTTTCTTTACAGGAGGGTAAAAAGTCCAAGTTTACTCCGTAAATATTTCCAAAAGACAATTTTTAAAGAAAAAAAAGTTAATTTTAGTTTATTTTCGAAAAACTAGTTAAGGTTTCATACAGATCTAAAAGAATTGCATGAAAGCTTTCATTTTCTAAACGCTTCAGCATTTCCAGACATAAATGTCCACAAATTACATCACCCATCTTCTGGATTTTGTAAGTAGAGAAAATAATATCAACACAATCTGTAAAATAGTCTTTAAATTCAATTGGATAAATTAAACCATAACTGTCAAAGTAATAGCATATGTGTGAGGGTTTGATGAGCCAGGCGGGCCAACGGCGCAGCTTACGCCTGGTATCAAAGAGTACCTGGGACTGAAGGTCAGCCCCCGGCCTCGTAAGGTACCATCCCCACGTAAATAGACAGGGAACCTCGTCCTACCCCGGTGAGAGACTCGAGACGAGTCCCCGTGGAAACGTTATCCAAGGGTACGGATATCAGAAGAGCGGATTACCAGAGGGTCAGAGAAAGGCAGGATCAAATTAACACTTAACTTATGTATTAGTACTCGTAGTGGCGTCCAACCCGGAACGAACACGGAAGCCGAAGTTGGCGCTGATCCTTAAGCTACCCTCTTACCTAAAACATTCACAACATACAAAATATAATCCGGACCGAGGTCCTACGTCTCAATTCTAGACGTCAGCCAAGCACGCCCAGTCACAAGGTGGCTTGAGTTGTAACCCCTTCCTCAAGAGGGCACTCGAGATGAAGCTACACGAAGTTAACTGGAGAAGCACGGACAGCAACTCTACTCCAAGGCCACAGGAGGTCTGGGGGCCTGGGCGTTCCTGACCAACAGGGTCATAAGAGGAAGCCGGCACACAGACCAAATACAAGAAGATACGGGATTCATCAGTATTTTGCTCCGAGCTGGAGACGTAAAAAACGTCATCACCAATGACCACTCAGGGCGCAGAGATTTCATGACATCATTTGTTTTGAAATTGGTGCGCATTGATTGGTTGACATTATTAGAAGAAAGTTCTGCATCATGGCACAGTGATCATGGCGCCTTGTATTCGTGTGAAGCGTTGTTGTATGACTAATTGCGAAAATAATAGCGTCAATCGCCCTGATTTAGTTTATTTCAATTTTAGAAAGAAAACTTGTTCTGCGTGGCTTGAAGCGTGCGGTAATGAGGCTCTTCACTTGTTGAAACTGCGAAATTTAATTAGGAATTACTATGTGTGTGCCCAACACTTCTGCAAATGGGATTATTCATATGTGTTATCTCCATTCAAAAATAAGTTCTTGTTAAAACCTGATGCTATTCCACAACAAACTGTGGTGGACAAACCAGGTAATGTGTAATTGTTAAAAATATCTAGTTGCAAATTGCAATTGTCTTTGTTTTCAGTATTTCGTAATGCAGTCTCATTCATGAGAGTGACACCTTTGAATTGTTTTCAATTTTGTTATGAGATCTAATGATGACAATGTAATGCTTTATTATTGGATGCTTTATTATTGCAAGGCTTTATTGGAGTTGAATGGTAATGGTTAGATATTAAATTATTGTGTTATTTCTGATTGAAATGCATTACTGTAGCCTATGCTTTAAAACTTATTTGCATTATTCTTTTGTAACATCATGAATAATGCAAATATTTTGATTAATTTGATTGTTTGAGAATGACCAAAACTCTGATGCAAATGCACTGCGTGTAAAAATATATGGGCATCATTCTGCTGAAGCGCTCCTAAATTAGTAAGTCAATTGATCAAAGAAGTTACTAGAAATTAGTACACGTAACTCAGAGGAATTCTATTTTAAATCATATTGTTCTAAAACTAGTGACAGAAACCTTCAATTGTAGGTTACTATGTGAACTTCAATAAACCTAGAAACATAAATATTGTTACTTATTGAGATTGCTTCTAAAATGCAAACTTATTGTGCTTAAAAGTGATTTTTACTAATTATTATTTGGAGCATATGTAAATAAAAAAAGTCATGACACATAACTTCCCCATGAGTGACCACTCTTGCCTGCTTCAAGTTGTGTAGGAGTGAACATTTGTTTAAATGTAGCAATGAAAGGTCCATTCATTATTGTGATGACTGGCAAGTGACTGAATACTACCTAATTTTTCCATGTTTGATAATTATTTTCATTTCACAATTTACCCTATGGTATGTCTATAGTGTCAACTTGAGACCACTCTAGAGCCTTTTAACTTTAATTTAAAAATGCTCAAGTTCAATTTAATGAAGCTCAAGTTGAATTTAAAAATTCTAAAGTAGGCTATATTTTAAATTAGGTATTAGGCCATATTAGAATTATTAGTTAAGATATTGGCCTCTAATTTGGTATTATACTATTTATAATATTATTATAATATTATTATAATATTATTAATATTATTATAATAGTATTATACATTGTATGTATAATACTATTTTATATAACATGATATAATAAACCACTATTGTAGCAGCCTGATTGTTTAAATATAAGTTTGAAGCTATGTAATGCTGAACTTTTCAGTCAGTGCAGTTTGCTAATTGTCACAGTTACTTATTACATAAGTTTATTTGGACCATTTTTTGTAAATAGCTATAAATACCTATGATCTGTTTAGCAAATGATTCATAGGTAAAACTTGAAGAATGTCAAATTAAGTACAAAATCACAGCACTTTTGTTTGTCTGATATTATATTTACTCTATTTTCAGTGCCAGTAATTTTAAACAATTATGCATTGTCACAAATAAGCTTCAATTATATTATTATTGCATAGGTGTGCAATTTTAGAAACATAACCTTTTCAACATTGAACTTGATGTTTTTTAAATTGAACTTGAGCTTTTTTAAATTAAACTTGACCTTTTTAAAATTAAACTTGACCTTTTTTAAATTAAAATTGATATATTTTTTAAATTAAACTTGGCCTTTTTGTAAATTAAAGTTGAAATTTTTTAAATTAAACTTTTTTTTTTTTTAAATTAAACTTGATCTTTGTTAACTTGAATTTTACCTTTGTTAAATTGAACTTCAGCTTTCTTATACTAAAGGTAAAAAGCTGTAGTAGCATTACAACCGTTATCTTTTCACAAGAGGTGCATTTGTGTCTGAATGTTTACTCCAAACATATTACATACCATAACATTCAAATTTACTTTTCTCTTACTTTTCGGAAAGATTGAACATGTTTTCTATGGGTATGTACAGAACATGCTTATGTTGTTCTTAAACAATCAAAAATGACAAAGTAATTGCATGATAGTTGATGTTAGGAAAGAACAATGCAGGTAATTTTATACCATAATCTACAGTGCTGCATCATAGTCATTAATAATATGAAATATCTAGTATTTGCAATATTGCTAGTGTTAGGATAAAATCTTGCAAATTAGTTGTTCAATTTAAGCTACAATACTTCATATTAATTATCAAACAATAATGCCATACAATTTCTATCCATACCCTTTAAACCCTCCAAAAAAACTTTGCATTGCAAATGGGCAAATGAGTATCAACTTTTGTGGTCCGGTTTCCAGTGACTCCTCTTGCAAAAATCAAGCAGTTCATATTAACCGGGTGTTTCATTCAACAAATGAGAATATCTGCAATAGGCACAATAGAAGTGAACCTTGAGAAGCATTTGTAAATCATTTGTTGGTGTTGGAAAGATGACTTACAAAAATTGTAATTACCTCACAAAAGCAAAACTTAATATAGGATCTGTTTGGTGTCAACAAACTGAGGCATAAATGCACTGCTTGTGAGAAGGTAATGGTTGTAATGCTCATGGTGCTGCCCAACGCTCAATCCCAGGTGCTGGCAAGCCGTCAACCCCAGGTGCTGCCAAGACGTCAACCCCAGGTGCTGCCAAGACGTCAACCCCAGGTGCTGCCAAGACGTCAACCCCAGGTGCTGCCAAGACGTCAACCCCAGGTGCTACCAAGACGTCAATCCCAGGTGCTGCCAAGCCGTCAACCCCAGGTGCTGCCAAGACGTCAACCCCAGGTGCTGCCAAGACGTCAACCCCAGGTGCTGCCAAGACGTCAACCCCAGGTGCTGCCAAGCCGTCAACCTCAGGTGCTGCCAAGCCGTCAACCTCAGGTGCTGCCAAGCCGTCAACCCCAGGTGCTGCCAAGACGTCAATCCCAGGTGCTGCCAAGACGTCAACCCCAGGTGCTGCCAAGACGTCAACCCCAGGTGCTGCCAAGACGTCAACCCCAGGTGCTGCCAAGACGTCAACCCCAGGTGCTGCCAAGACGTCAACCCCAGGTGCTGCCAAGACGTCAATCCCAGGTGCTGCCAAGCCGTCAACCCCAGGTGCTGCCAAGACGTCAACCCCAGGTGCTGCCAAGACGTCAACCCCAGGTGCTGCCAAGACGTCAACCCCAGGTGCTGCCAAGCCGTCAACCTCAGGTGCTGCCAAGCCGTCAACCTCAGGTGCTGCCAAGCCGTCAACCCCAGGTGCTGCCAAGACGTCAACCCCAGGTGCTGCCAAGACGTCAACCCCAGGTGCTGCCAAGACGTCAACCCCAGGTGCTGGCAAGCCGTCAACCCCAGGTGCTGCCAAGCCGTCAACCCCAGGTGCTGCCAAGACGTCAACCCCAGGTGCTGCCAAGACGTCAATCCCAGGTGCTGCCAAGCCGTCAATCCCAGGTGCTGCCAAGCCGTCAATCCCAGGTGCTGCCAAGCCGTCAACCCCAGGTGCTGCCAAGACGTCAACCCCAGGTGCTGCCAAGCCGTCAACCTCAGGTGCTGCAAAACCTTTCATTACTTGCGCTAAAAGGCTTTCAGCACAAAATGCACCCAACTTTGTCACTTCTGATGTTGCGCAACAGGACACAAAAGTGAACATTGTAATAGCTTCATCAGTACAGGTCAGTCATGTTGAAAGTACAGCTTACTGCATTTTCAGTTACAGATTGGGAAATCCATTAGGGGGCATAGGGTAAGCAATTTTAGTTTAGTTACCTTTGTCAATCCTATGCTATGGGCATTGTTGACCCCAGGGGATTTTGTTTCGTGACCTAAGCTATAAAAAGGCCTTCGGCAATCCTAATTTTGTGTGCTCACTTTGAGTCGTCCAATTTTCGTACCTTTTTTGCTATCATTTCTTTTCCTGTTTTTCCTCTTCTTTCTTAACTCGCTGTTTCTGTCTGTAGGATTTTATTGATTGCAAGTAAATTAACGAGTGTAATTGATGTTTTGTACATTATTCCAGAGCTCTTCCAAGAGTGCCAATCCTCCAATCCATTGTAAACGGCGCTTGTTTGCAACGTCTGAGGAATGTAGGGTTGCCCAAGAAGGTCCAGCTATTGCGTCTGGCACTCCTGATCCTGTAGAACCTGCCATCAGTGCTAACTCCAAGGAGGTGTGTGGAAGGGGCATTAGAGGTAGACCAAAGTTAGGGTGGGTGAATGGGATGGGAGTGGCCATTGCGTGGTTGTGGTGTGTTATTTGAGGAAGCCAGATGACTCGGAGAAGGTAAATGTTAATGGACGGTGCTTGTGAATGCCTGATTTTGACGCAGCCCCGAGGGGGTGTGGCGGACGTCTTGGACACGTATGGGCGCAGGTCTGGGGTGCACGTGACTTTCATGATACAGCAAGGGTAAACCAGTGAAAAGTGCCTGCTGCCGAATTCGATAACCTAAAACCCAAAGTTTTGTGTGTGAGTGGTTAGGACTTGGCGCTTTTGGCTATACCTTTCCTTCTTGAAGCGAGGGAACAACCTTAGATCTATAGTTATGTCGAAAAATGGTGTAAACAATATGCCATGAAAATACTATTTCTGTGAACACCGATTGTGGGATGATTTGATTCCATTTAGGCAATGTAGAAATTTTTCTCAATATTATTATTAGGACATTTAATAAAATTAACTAACTTTATCTGTACTTCAATCATTTATAAATTGTTTCAGAGCTCTCTAGGTAAAAGGAAATGGTCCGAGTTGCAAAGCTCTCACCATCCAAGGTTGCCTTGCAAAAGACGCCTAATAGAGTCTCCTTCCGGAACTCGGATTGCCCTTGAATGCTCCTCTACATCAACTACAAAGAGAGCTAAGAAAGAAAGAAGGCATTGTAAGAAATCACGGGTTTTGTACAGGAGATTGAACACCGATGCATTTCTGAGGAGCGTTTCTGGCAGACTTGGACCGTACCTCAGTGAATTTGTCAAACATAAGTTGAGGGGTAAACAACGGTACAGCATGTATCATAAATGGCTGGCTCTAAATATCCTTGTCAGTTCATCTGTCAGCCATTATCAGCTAATGGGGAACATCATACCCTTGCCTTCATATACTACTGTGGTGAGTGTGCTGCGAAATTTCAAGTTATCACCAGGCATTAGTAGTAAAAGTGTTTCCATCTTGAAGATGAAAGTGAAACCCACAAACCCGAAAGATAAACTATGCTTTATTTTCGCTGATGAAATGTCCCTCCGTAGAGGGTTATCATATAATCAAGAAAAAGATACCGTAATAGGATATGAAAATATAAAAACCGGAAATTGCAAAAAACTGGCTACTTCTGCATTTTGTGTTATGGCTTCTGGGGTAGCCAAAAAGTGGAAACATCCAATTGGCTTCTACTTTACATCATCCGCTATGCCCTCTGCGTACATCAAAGACATCTTGCGGGAGTCTGTTGCTGCAATGGAAAAGCAAGGCTTCGTTGTTTTAGGCATAACGAGCGACCAAGGCAGCAATTTCCAAAAAGCGTTCAAGGAAATGGGCTGCTCATCAACTAATCCTGTTGTAGAATTTGGAAATAAAAAGTATATTGTGTTAAAAGACCCTCCTCATTTAATTAAAAATGCTCGAAACTTTCTTCTCAAAGGTGATTTAATCATGCCCACTCTAAATTCCACAGCTTCTTGGCATCACATCAAACAACTTTTTGAATTGGAACAGAAAAGTAGCATAAAATGTGTTCCTCGTCTGTCGCATGAGCATGTGTACAATTTGAAATTTGCCCAAAGGATGAAAGTCAAACTAGCCACTCAAGTGTTGTCGAACTCAACAAGTGCGGCTTTAGACTACTACGTCTCAAAACAATCCCTCTCAGCTTCTGCGTCAGCAACCAGCTTGTACTGTAAAAAATTTAATGATCTATTCGATATTTTTAACTCTCAGTCTCCTGCAGAGAAAGTGCCTCTCAGGAAACCACTCTCACAAAGTTCTCCGTCTATTGAAATCTTGAAGGACTACATCTCTTGGCTACAAGAATTGCGCTCATTGAACCCCCAACGAAGATGTTTCTTTATTGACGGGTGGATTCAATCCATCAATGCACTTTTATTGTTGAGAACAGAAATCAAGGAAGATGTCCTACCTTACATGTGCGTCAGGAATCTGTGTCAAGACGAGCTGGAAAAATTCTTTGGTAAAATCAGAAACGTACAGAAGTTTCCAACGCCTCAAAATTTCATTGACGCTTACTGCAAAGTGTCGACAGCTTCTCTCATGAGGGCACCAATGAAGAGCAATGTTGAGGTGGCCGAAGAAGACCTGAATGTGGAAATGTGGAACATAGTTGAAGAGGTAATGAAGAAATAATTTTCTTGATGTTGTTCTAACGTCATAGATTCTTCATTCTGATTGAGGCTACTTGTATGAAGCGTATATACTTGACGTTTAGGCTCGTATCAGTTCTAATTACACTCTAAAATGACGGTACTGCCATTGTAAATTTACACGAGCTGTTCTACAAATTAAGCCATTGTTGTTGGGCTCTAGTGAGGTATGTTTCACTTCTATAATGTTTAGTTGTATATCATTCCATGTGTATTTATTACAGTGATATTAAGTTAAGTATGGACGATTCTTATTGATAATTTTGTCACGATTTCTTATGGCTGTGTTACGGTTTGATTTCCAGGTTCCTGAAGAGGCCCCTGAGGCGGTTGTTCTCTCCTACCAAGAAATAGAGGCAGCCAAAACTTTCTCCGCATCTACGATTGTTGGAGGGATGTTCGAGTCAATGGAGGTAGATGGTGCCGTTACCTACTTCGCTGGGTATATAGCCCATAAAATCAACCAGTTTCACCTCAAGTTGAAAGGATCAACCTTACCTTCATGTGAAACTTGTTCTCGTATTCTCACGAATCAAGATTTATCTATGCACCTCTTCACAAGCTTTAAAGAGTATGTTGAAACTTCCCCGCCTTCTCTCAATTACTGCAGCGAAGAGTTCATTGGGGAAATAATTAATTTTGAAAGAGTATTTTTATTTTGTTTCGAGAATTATCGTCATGTTATAGGGTTTCGCAAACTAGTGAATGATCTCTTCACAATCATCTCCGCATTTAACTTTTGCTGCGTTCGGGTCAACGCATATTTTCAGAATTACTTTGTAAAATGTAGAACACTTCAATGCATTAGGCATCTACAAAAAGGGGTATCTTCAACAAGTGTGAATGAAAAAGTGAAGAAAATTACACATCAGTAACTGCACCTAAACAGTTCAATAGAAAATTTAATTAACGCTTGTAACGTTTTAGCTAATTGGGTATGTGGTTCCCAAATGCTTTTGGGGTCACCACTCCTATTCAGGAGACTAAATGTATTCTATTGATTTTCTTTCACTTTTTCGTTCGTATTGCTGTCTGGGAATACCGTATCGTGCCAATCGCGTTGAGAGGAAATGAATTGAAACCACGGTTGTACTCAGCTTTGACTTTTAATGAGTCTGGCAGAAGCAGGACACGAGATCAGCAAAGGCCACGTCCAGGGGGGGGGGGGGGTGGGGTAAGCCAGACAAAGGCCAGGATAGTTTCTTCCAAGTCCAAGATCTTCGTAGGATTTGTTCAGGCGAGAATTTTCTTGTGGCAGAGATGCTGCTGATGACGATGACGCAAGGGTGAAGGCGTGTCATTGGAATGTAAACCGACAGAGATGTCGACTGTCAGAGGTGTCGACTGTCAGAGATGACGGAAATATTGACTGTCAGTGATGTTGACAGAGATGTTATTGACTGTCAGTGATGTTGACAGAGATGTTATTGACTGTCAGTGATGTTGACAGAGATGTTATTGACTGTCAGTGATGTTGACAGAGATGTTATTGACTGTCAGTGATGTTGACAGAGATTATTGACTGTCAGAGACGATGACAGAGGTGTTGACTAAGCGAGTGTAAAGAGGAGTGATATTGTGGTAAAAAGAATGCGTCGTAAAGAGGAGTGTAGTAAAGATTGTAGACTGAGAATGTTGAGAGAAGGGATGTTCCAGACGCCGATTGTATCTAAGGTCTTAACACTGGCCCTTGTAGATTTGTATGGTTCATATTTGGCTGTTGCGCCCTACTTTATATACTGAAATGGCCCGGAAGTCTACCCTTGTTTTGAAAACCGTGCGGCGGAAGGATGCTCTTTATTGTAGACTCGTAAGGTCTTTAATAAAATAATTGTTTTTCTAATCTAAGTTTTTGGGTGAATTTATTCACTTTCGTAGTGCTAAATTATTTACGATTTTCATAGTTATTTTACGGCTGAATTTATGTTTGAGTTCAAATTATTGAAATGCAAGGTTACTGTGAATTCTCGTGAGTAAAAGCTTAGACTTATATTTAATTATTACGACTTAAACTTATATTTGGAAATTAGGAATTTAGGCTCATATCTTAATATTAAAATTTAAACCTATATCAAGAATATGTACATGGTGCTAGCGCACATTGATTTTGCTACACTCTTACCTCGGTAGAGTTCCATTGTTGATGGATTCACTAGTATTGAAAGTGTTATTGGGTCAGGCTTTCTTGTATTATTGAATGAGCTGAGTAATGGTGATTCTTTTCTATCATTTGGGTTCCTTTTGGGTCACTAAGGGTAGTTTTTCAGTGTATTGTATTTTATTTACAAGCTTGAGAGCTGTTTTGTAAAGCATTCAAATTTGTATTGGGAAACGTATTTTAAATATTAACTTCATTGGAAATTATTGAGATTTTTTTCTGATTCTCTTGTCACAATCCTGTTCGTAACTCCCCTACTTGATATCATTGGTTTAGTGTAGTATTCATTTGCCGTAAAGTAACTACATTCTTCCTTATGGATTTGCGCGAGTTTAAATATGGACAAGTTTTCTCGGTAAACAACCATTCCTGAAATATATGCTAATCCCATTTTAATAACATGTGCCTGCCGTTCATTGTCCTTAGTTAGAACGCGTTTGTACTAAAAAATGTGCAGCAATTCGGTCCTTGTAAATCACAACTTTATAACAGCGCCATTAGGTGCTACATGACATTTTATTGGTCTCAGCTCTAGGACCCACCGAGAGTCTGCCGGTCTTGCAGCCTTACAATAAAATATCAAAGGAATTTCTCCAATTCGTCGTCGTTCCGTCATAGAGAAAATACCATTGCGTGTAGAAGAATATCCCCTCAATTGCAGGAAAATAACCTAAGTGCATGATATTACCCTATATAATGATTAGACATAGTTACGAAATGCAGCAATGCTCACGTTAAAGTCGCCATTTAGTTTTTGAAATTACCCTAATTTGGGGTAATTACCCTAAACGAGATGATACCTGAGAGCCAATGAGGTTTCGCACGGAAGAAACGTCACTCCTATTTGAGTAGCTCATTGGTTAGAGTCACTCATTCGACTAGCCAATTGAGAGCTAGTATTCGGATTGCGAGGCAAGGATGTCCCCTTAGAAGTTGTTCCTCTTCTTATGTACTTTCTCTGTGGCCGGCACACGAAAGGATGAATAGCACGGCACAGTGAGCGGTCGACAGGACGCATGACACTTCGGAAGACTCGCTATATCCTCCCCAGCCTGAAGGGCGTAAACATGGATAAGTATCTACGTAAGTATTACAGAAGCTCAACTGACAATATAGCTTTAAGATATCTGAATTACACACAAAAGAAAGACTTACAGCCTGGCCTCTACGTACCTGCCATACACGATGGCGTGACGAGTTAACAACACGGCTATCGGGTATTCGGCGGAATTATAATACTGAGCATGGCCAAGCACTGGCTTTCTCTCCGGAGTCACTTTATTAGGAGACAGGACGCACGCGCTAAGCCATGCCCTTACAATATGTTATCTTTCTTATACCAATAAGTCCAACGCGTTCCTAATCCTTTTTCAGAATCTAAATTTAGGATTCCGCATTCAGTTTCTAGAGGGTGTTTAGGTAAAGTATCTCTCATGTGAACACCTCGAACATTCTAAATTTCAATATAACTATGTAGTATTCCAAATCAAGTAGATAATGGTTTGATAGGTATTACTTTTTTGGTGGTTTCAAATAGAGACCGTTTCCACATGTTTTTTCCTCGGATTCAACCTTATACCTGAACCATTTTTACTTTCATTTGCTTCGTTATGCCTTTTAGTTTCTAACAAAAGTTTATCATCAGCTTTTTTTCTTATTAACTGCTGATGCTATTGCAGCAGCACCTCCAGCCAAAGAGCCAGCTGCACCAAGGCCTGCTAATAAGCTGGAATTGTGAATATAAAACCCCCTTTCTTCGCAGTATCTTTCGAAACAAAATAAGTCTCTGTCTTTTTACAAAGAATGCACATACCTTTGACCAGTATCTTATTGTTCTTTGTAATTAAATATTGAGGATTATCAGTATCAGTTTCCTTATTACACTTAACACAATACATTTTTTAAACATTATTATGTCAATATGTTTTAATTTTTACTAGTTTAAACTCATTTTATATCCGTCAGATTGCAATCGAATTGCTTTGTCAGATAAAATCAGTGCATATGCATGTGTATCATCGGGAATATTAGTTTTAAATTCTGCTTTAATTTTAATATCAATTATAGTTTCTTTGATACGTTCATTTTGTCTCCTGATATCAAACAAATAAATGGGATACAAATATTTAAAGTGTCTGTATTCGATAGCGCAATTTTCATGAGGTAAATAATCTATTAAAATCTTATAGGCCGTAGCATAATATTTTAGAATCGAAATCATTCTGTAAATTGTGGTCAGGGTATCATTCATTATTCAGCTGAACATATGCATTCGTCAAGTTACAATGATCGAAAATTGCATTGTTTACAACTTGTGAATCAGCTTTCTTAGTTTGGAAGGCTAAAATTATATATCGAGGTCTTTGAGATCCTGAATTTGAAGTTAAAGTCCAATCTAAGAATTTCTGTTGAGAGTTCACAATTGTTTGTTCCAATTGTCTATTCAAATAAGGAATAGGTAATGTTATTTTATCCTTAATTTGACGATATAGCTTGATTTTATACTCATCAGACAGTTTGTAAGCCGACATTTTCCAAATTAATTTTGTATTAGTAATTTTACCATCTACTACTTTATCTAGCTGGTTTGCATCTTTCTCATGCGATTTGAATATAGCACTAGAATTATCACCTCTTCTCAAAGTCAGAACATGTTTCACTCCATAAATTACCTTATAATTTTCACAAAATCCAAACACATGTGCGAGTGAGATAGCAGCGCTGAATTTCCCATTAGCTGAACGTAAGTAGTCATTTCGATCGCTAAATCCTTCCTTTGACTTTTCATTCTTCTTGGGATCAACGCTCCAGAAAAATATCATGTTTTCTTTTGCACTTCGCGGATAGTTAACTAATCCTTAACTAATCCGTAATTCCAGGGTAACTATAGCCTTCAATTTCTTCATCTCCAATTCTGTAAGAAACTCTATCAAACAAATGCATTAATCCATTGCTGATTATTGATATTTTTTTGTCTTAAAAATTTAAATCACTTCCATCTTCTTTGTTCAAAGCTCATTCTATATAAATAAAACTTTTACTAGGTAATACAAACTGATCTTGATTCTGGATAATGATCTTGATATCGTTATGTTCACGATTCAGATCAGTACCTTTTTGTGGTTCATAGTTATGCGTTTCAATTTTTTTAAATTGATTCATCAACTTTAATGTTTTCATTCCATCTCAAAGAATCCATTTTTTAAAGATTATTTTCTCAAATGATTTTAATTACTAGATCTTAGTTTTAATCGAACTGTTACTTCTTCACCTCTAGTATTCAACGCATGTCCATTTTGATCAGTAAGCCAAATTCTCAAATCATAGAGTAAAGGTTCTTTTATCGGTAGATAAATTGGTTTATTCGGATTTTCTACAATTTTATATCCTGGTGGGACGTTTGGGAAAAAGGGATATAAAATAATATGCAAAGAAACGTTGAGGTATGAGCCGTTGATTGCAATGCGATGAACGAGTAAACAGACATAATGAATAATGTCGTTAACAGACATTATGTTCACTATATTTATACTTTCATGTTCTCTAACACCTTCTAAGATAATTTCTACAAATCGTAACATTGTATTTAAAGATTTTTCTTTATTGATAAATACTTTCAACTTAGATGAATGGAGAACTATGACGCATTTCAAAGTATTAGTATTTACTTTGATTTCAATAAAACCTGCTAATGTTTTTGAATGAATTCGTTTATACTTTCTATTTCATAACAACCTGTTGGAAGTGTAATTACATTTATTTGTAACACCATTTATTTCATAAAAAAATTTATTATTATTTTTATCAATGTTAGGAATAGAATGATACATGTCTAATCCAACCAGTGCCATTTCGTGAAATTTATTTGTGTTCAATCCTATTGCTGGCCTAAAATTTATACTTATGTCACTTTTTCTTTCACTAATTACAATGCTTTGAGATTCCATTTTTGAATCAATAAACCATCAAACATCTTTAATTCAGCAGTATTTAATATACCTCGCTCTAAAAGTTCACGTGTAAGTATTTGCATTTCATTAAAAACTCCTCTATTTCCAACGTTAAACGAACCGAACAATAGCTGGTGTCTTTTTTTAAAAGATCATTGATGTTAGATGGTAATACAATAATACCTGATCCTGAAACGTCTGAATCCTCTCTAAGAGGATGACGAGAAGGTATAGGAGAATATGTGGGAGAAGGTCTAGGAGTAGGAGTTGGTCTTAAAGCAGACCTTCGTGGAGGGTCGAAAAATGGTCTCTGGCTTGTTGAAGGACTTGAGTGTCGACTCGAAATTGAGGATTCTTATACCCTTGGGTTTTTAAAGGACTTGGTTCAGGGCTTGATTCACGACTTGATTCACGACTTGGCAGACTTGATGATCTAATTGTTTCAACTGCAGCTTGAACTTTTTTTCGATGAACTATTTGAAAGAAGGGTTTGATAAATTTGGAATATTTCTCACCCCTATTTGCTTTTATGGTACCGTCTTCCCTCAAATAAGCATCAGTTGAATACAACACATCATAATAACTTCTTTTATCTTCATTCCTTAAATCAATAGGATTTCGCTTTGTTAATAGTTCCCACAATCCAGTTGTGCCTTGTATACTATATCTCCAATTTTCAAATCATTACCCAAAATATCAACCTTTTTATTTCCTACCATAACTTTACTTCCATCCCAACGAATGCCATAAGCTTTGTCATACTCATTTCCAGTTTTCTATGCAAAACGCAAGAAATTCAATGGGATAGGCCCAACTACAGTGTTGGATTCAGAAGTGGGTAAAGCTAGTTTCTCAACAGGTTTTCCTTCGATAGGTTCTAGTTTTTCATGAGGTATATCTTTTGTTGCCAACCTAGTTTGTTTAGTTTCGTCAACAATTTTAGATAAAGGTTCAATCAATGGCTTGTAAACTTTTTTAACATCATGGTATGAATCTTGTTCGATTATTTAATTTTGCGTGAATTGCTTCTTCAAACTCTTTGTTAAGTTTAGTAAATCTGATTTAGTTTTGATATCAATCAGGCCATTTTTTATGGAGAAAAATTCCATAGGACCTCAACATAATATAAGTTTACTCTGAACTGACATTAAGTTCAATTGCTGAGATCCATGAAGGTTCATCATAACCTTTCCACTTAACCAGAAGTTTTCCTTTACTCTTCATAAGAATATTCTCAATTGCATAAACATCCCTACTATATTTTGATAGTTCTTGTTCATAAAAACTTCCTTTTATATCTTCACCATCTCTGTCTTTTAATCTATAAGTAAATGGTTCAGTAGACAGTATTTCGGATACAATGAACAACTCACTAGTGAAATTTGGCAAATAGCCCTTCCGGAAGTCTTTTCGTTTCTTGCTTATTCTTATTCTATCCCCAATTTTGAGTTTCGGTGATGTGAAAGGTGGTTCGGTTGGAAAGAATAAGTTATCATAAACCTTTTTACTGTTCTTTTCCAATGATGCTTGGTTAGGTGTCATTTTAATTGCTGTATGATAGCAATTATTGTAATTTGATATTAAATCTTGTAAAATATTCACCCATTTTTCAGTTTTCATGTGTGTGAAATATTTCCACATTTTAGTTTTTAACGTCCTGTTGAAGCTTTCCACAACTTGAGCCTTGGTTTCATTATCTGAACTAAGCCACTGAATGTTATGTTTCTTGAATAGTTCTTGAGTGGATTTATTAGTACACTCTAAGCCATAATCTGTCTGAACTTTAGAAGGAATTCGTGTTTTAAATAGTTTTTGAAAAGAAGTTTTGATTTCTTCACCTGTCTTCTTACTTATTGGAATCGCCCATGCATATTTTCTGAATATATCAATTACTGTTAATATGTGTTTTTTTCCTTGATCATTATAGTTTTCCATGTCAACCAAATCAGCTTGCCATTGATCATCAATTCTTGATACCTTTACACTTCTCGTTTTGAAATTATGTTTTATTGGTTTATGTAGAGTGTGAGTTTTTTGAGTTTCTAACCAATTTCGTACATGAATTGAAGGTAAGCCTGATTTTTTAGCAAGTTGATTCATTCCAGTATGACCGGTCTTAGGATTAAAATATAAGTCATTCGAAATTTGGTCGCTCACATCGGTAAGTGTGTTTAGACTTTTTTTCGAAATGCCCATACCCAGTTAAAAATTCATGCCGTTTTTAGAGCGACAGGTAGCAGAACATAGTGAAACATGGCTGCAGAAGGCCAGAATATTTCTTTGTCGGCCGCTCTCGACTACAATTTCCCTTTAGACGGCGATCCGCTAGTCAAATTGGGACGTTATAAGCGCGGAAGAACCGTGCTCTTCCACAATAGGCCGGTGTCAAGCTACGCTGTCGGCTTGCGGTCGACTTCGATGCATGGGGCAGTTCCAAAGTTACAAAGCTGCCGAGGGAAGCTTAATTGGTAGTCAGAGGTGCCAACTAGGAAATTGGTAAATAAACCTTGAAATTTTAATTTATGGAACGTTTTTATGTTGTTAGAAATTTAAATGTCAATATAATAATTTATGCCAGTTTATTATGAATACTACTATCTCGCAGTTCGTCTGAGTGATTTTTTTCTTTGCATTCGACTTAGAGGGCAACACTACACTGACATGTTGGGTTGGTGAACCTGTCACGCTGTCTCACGCGCGTTTTCGCGCCAGTTTTGTCCTTGGTGTTGTGTGTGACAGGTGTCTTAGTCGTGTCTCTATTATTTAAAACTTTTCAAGAAAAGTGTTCAGTGTTTATATCAGAGCGAGTGTATAGTAAGTGAGGGTGTATTTTATTTGTAATAAATTTGTGCTATGAGGTATAGGATGTTCGCTCTCACGTGAGTTCCTAATTCCATTGAGGACGTTAGAAGCCGGATAGTACGTCTGGCCTGGTACCGGATAGTACGTCTGGCCTGGTACCGGATAGTACGTCTGGCCGGATAATTTGAAACCAACAATAGAGGAAAAAGCCCAACTGTGAGTTCCACCCCCTCGGTGAATTGATATATATGACAATTCATCGTTGTGGTGGGACTGGTAGAGAAGGCAATGCAACTTCAGCATCACCAACGGAAAAACAAAACATGGAAACCATACGTGACTTTCCCCTCGGACAGTCTTCAGCAACTCTTGAATTGAAGGACCTTCTGGCAGGTGATGAACGATGTGTACATCTACATATTTGTGTACGTGTGTGCGTACGTGTGGGTGTGAACGTGTGTGTGTGTGTGTGTACGTGTGGGTGTGTACGTGTCCGTCTGTTTGTGTGTACGTGTGGGTGTGTACGTGTGTGTGTATGTGTGTGTGCACGTATGTGTACGGAAGGCCGGTGTAATTGAGTTCGGGCAAGGTCGAAATAATGCGGCAGGATGTTCGGAACGATGCGGCGCGTGGCCGTTTATGTGCGTGGAAAGTCGATACGTAGCCGATAGAAGTGGAAATTTAGGAAAAGCTGCAAAGGAAATTCAATGGTTTTGAAGTCGTTTTTTACTGCCATATTAAGTGGTCATGGCGACCAAAAAACTACTGCTTTTCCGAATAATATACGGCTAGAAGTCTTGCCTACCGCAGCATAGAAACTACTTGAAAACGTCTAAAATTTTTAACTGGGTACCTGCCCATGATTTCGGTGCCATAATTGCGTAAACTAATTTAGCATCTTGTCGAACGTATTCTGATTCATTTAGATCAGTTGCAGTTTCAGCGGCTCTTTTCGCTAGAATATCGTCAGCATAATTTCTGTCTGTCGTTTTTGGATGTTGCGAATGAAATAAGTCATGATTCTTACAAGCCTGATCGAGTGAGTTAACTCCTTGATAACCTTCTCGAATTCGCTTCTGCACCTTAGTTCCTGGACCGCAAAATGAGTAGGTATGTTTATTGTTGAATGAACCGTTCGGGACTTGTTCAGATTGAATATTAGATGGTAATTTCAAATGCATTTCAGGTAATGGAAGTTTTCTAAGCAATGTATTTACAATACCCTTCCCAGTTTTTTCTTCATTAACTATTGATTTCAAATCACTCAAATACTGTTCATTTTCAACAGGTAATAAATCTTGCCAATAGAAGTCATTATTGTAGCAGACAATCATTTTTTATACTTTATTTATTGAGAACATTTTATACTGATTTAATGCTAGTGTGTTGATACCATTTCGTAATATATGTCCCTTGTCGTCATTACCATTTATTGCAATTTAATTTATTTCTTTCGTATATAATTCGTTGTTAATACTTTGGATATTGTACATCGTTTTGTCTATTGTTTCATTATTAAGTGCTCTATTATATTCATCTATTGTGATATTGTTCTCAGTTATGTTCTTACTTACACCTTTTGCTTTCTTACTCACGGAATTTTTCGTTTTGTGACAATACAGTTTTGCTCTCAGACCGACGAATTCTTCAATTGGTAATCCTTAAGTTTCGTCTTACATTTTCCCAATCACTTTCATATTTTTAAGTGAATATAGGAAGTGTTCTTTAGAATTGTTTGACGTATCATACAAGTCTTTATTTCTTCCCATATCTTTGTACAAATCTTTTGTTTCGATGTCATAACATAATGAATATGTATCTGTAAACAACAACTTTGCCTTATTACCATATTTCTTTTTAATATGATTATAATGGAAATCGTACATTAATGTTTTACTTATATCTAATACAGATAACCCTACGTAGATTGGTGTATCAAATTTCAGTCTTTGTTTTTGCATATGACATTCTATCAAATTTTCTGAGAATATTTTAAATCTGTTAAAGTTTGGTTTATTTGCTAATTTAAATAATTCTTTCTCTGACTTTACTATACACACATCTACTCTATTTCTAATATTTTCCATTGTTTTACCAAATACTGAATTGTCAGTTCATCAGTTTATAGAAGTCTTTTTTAAATTCAGATTTAGCTTGCTGACACATTTTTGTATTGGTATCAATATATGATTTCATCCATGGACTTTCATCAAACTCTAATATTTTGTGAATTTTCTCTAACTTCGATCCTAGATCTAGATATTGTGTTAGAGATTTAAGATGTACAACATATTTTTCTCGTTTTTCAAGATGTGAAACTAATTTATTTACATCGTTTATTTTCATATTTTCTGGAGCTAATGGTAAATCATTATGTAGAGCATGTAAGTCTTTCGGATAACTTAAATCAACTTCTAATATATAACCTTTATCTCCTTGAGTTTCGACTTTGGATCTTTCCATTAAAAGTTTCCATTAGGTAATGATCAACACATTGCCCAGCCGTAAAGATTATTTGCATCTATGTATGTGATAAAACTATTTGGTTTCCCTTTATCGAATATTTCTGGAGTATATGGATTGTTTGCTTCTGCATATCGAGTTGATATTGTGGAAATTCCGCCTCTTAATTCTTTTTCGATGAATAGGAGCCTATCAGGATCTTCGAACAAGTCCAATTATATTTTTATATGTTCCAGTAGAGCATCGAAAGACAATCCTGGAGCTGTAAAATAAGTGCTAGATCTAGCGAATGAGTTTTCATGCATGTTAGTCTAAATTGTTCAAATACTTCTGCTAATTATGATGTATCGACTATCAGATATAAATTATGGTCGTCTTTGAATGTTCTACAATTAAAAGCTTTCCATACTTTGAGTGCATGCTGATATTTATCCCCTGACATTTTTTTATTATTTAATCTACTGTAGAATTCACTTTTAGCTTGTAAACTACTACAGTCATTTTTTCATAGCTATTTACATATTCATACGGATAGATACCTTTTTTGAAGATCAATTCTAATTGTTCTTCATTGAGAAAGAACTTCGACAATTTTTTGTGCTCAGATAAATTCTTCGAAAGTTTATCTAGAGACGAAGGTAAAAACCTGTAGCTGTCTAAGAACCGTAAGTCTCTGGTGATATCTTTAATTTTTCCTGTATGTTTACATACATAAGAATCAACTTTTATGGTTTGTGTAAAACAAATATATTTTTCATCTGTTTGTGGAATAACGTTCAGCTTTCCGGATATATTTCCCAAGTCTTTTGCGAACAAATGAGCATCGTAATTAAACAGATTATTTAAAAACACCTGATAAAAATTTGGATTCCTAATTTTTAAATTACATTTTGAATGAGCTGGACCTCTGTAATGACCTGTCAAATGATTGTGGTCTCTAACTTTATAGTTATCTTCCGTAAATTCTCCGCCACATACATAGCATCTTGTGGCTTCTTTATATTTTTTGAATTTATCTGATGGTACATATATTTTCTTATTTATTTTCAACAGACTATAAATTCTCTTGGTTTCTTTTCCTAAATATTCTACAGACTTTTGGGAAGCATCTTTACCAATATATATTTCTAAACGGGAATATTTACCTGCTTCAGATTTTGTATAGCAACAGAATGAATTAGGATTGTGCTTCTGAATGTTCATGGTGTAACTTGAGTCTTGATTTGGTTGACACGTATCTATTTTTGTCAACGTTGGTTCGAAATCAGCATAAATTGCAAAAAGACGCTTAATTGTTTTTTAGTAATGTTTAAATTTTAATTTACCTCCTTCAAGTACATACTTTGTTGGAGTGTGAACTGAACAATCATTAATGTGGTTTGTTAATGAGCATTCTTTTGTGAATGGCCGTAAACAATATGGACAGACATGTTTCTTATGACCATTTTTAGTTTGCATAAATGGACTTAATAACTTCATTAAAACATGACTTTTATTTTCCTCTGGTAACAATAAAAGTGATTTCTTACCTTTTTATACCTCTTTCTTCATTTCTTACCTTTTTTATTCTCGGAGGACATAATTCTTTCAAATAAATAAAGTTGTAAACATTAATCGACACATTATTGTTTCTCTCAAATTTATCGATATCTCTAAGTTTTTCTGGAAATGTTGTGTCTCTGAAACTTAACTTTTCAGCTTCAGTTTTTAATATTCTAGATATTCTATTACCGTTTTTCTCATCTCGGCAATAATATCTCGCTACACTCCACATAAAACATTTACTAACGGCGTTTTTAATATCGATTAGTTTATAAGTAGACTTTTGAAACTTTTCAGGTAATTCTATGTAACTAGAACCTTTGATAAGTTTGTATTCAATAATTTTTACTCTGAAATCTAATAATTTATCTGTTATCCAGCCTTAGGAGTTTTTTGTATATTCTTCAATCTTTCTAATAGCTTCTTTATACAGATGCTCAATGTTCGGGAAGTTTTTCGATTGCCGATAAGTTTGCCTGTATTCATCCATGTTGTTGAATATACCTTTTCATTTTTTTATTCGTATTTATAAAATTGAACTAGAATTGCTAATTGCATTTTCATAGTATCAAACTTTTGCTTTCTCAAAATTGATCTCACAACCGGTGTCATATTCCTCATGAAAATTGTTTGATCAATCCCTGATATACCAGAGAACATATATTCCAGGTATTTTTCATTTATTGCACATTTATTTCCTTTAAATTTACAGCCATAAATGTTTCTAAAATGCTTCTTTGATTTATTATGTTGTTGTAGATTTTTAAATTCTACTTTTAAATATCTTTTTCTCAAAATATGACTCAGAAATTAATTATTTACTTATGTTTTTAATATGCCAAGTAGATTTTTGAAGTGTTTGTAGATTAGAGACATTTATATTGCATATACTGCAGAAATGTTGATTATATCAAAATATAGAACCTAGATTAATAGTTTACTCACGTTTTTATTGTGTTTCATACTTTTCTCGTGTCTTTATAAGTTTATGATGTAAATATTACACATATGACAAAAATTGTTACTTGAAGTCATCTCTACTGAAATTTTCTTAAAATTATCATGCCTTTTTGTATTCTTAGCATTAGATAGATGTGATACATCAAATGGTTTCATTTCTAATAAATTATTTTCCCCACATATTTTAAAAAATTCAACGTGTTTTTTCCAATGTAATTTTTAAAGTATTCTGAAAATTTGTATTAATCAAAATGAAAAGCAATATTCCATAGGAAGTAATAGATGCTCAAAAAATTGAAAACTCGATGTATTTACTTTATTTACAACTGGGATTTGAAAAAACACTTCTTCTAATTAGATTTGAAAATTTCTCTAGAGATATTAAAATATACAAATGTTTAGTACAAGATGGAGAAAAAATATTTTCCACCAAAGGTAGCTCCTTCTCTTGTTATTGCCAAACGATACAGCCAATAAAAAAGAAAAACACATTGAAGAATTATACTTAATAAAATTGAAGATATAATAACAGATATTCAAAGAGAAGTTGTTCTCAATACTGCAAACATTAATCAATAGCAATTAGATGTTAATCAAATTCAAACTGATATCGAATTAAATAGGGATTATATGAATCAATTACAGTCACATATCAATCATCTTGAAACATTAATCAGAGACGTTTTTTATGAAGTAGCAGATCTAAAAACAATGTTTACAATTGCAACAAACAGAAAATAAACTGTGGGAAATGAGTTGTAGTTTATTAGTTATATAAAATGGTGTATACGTGGAAGGACAGTACAAGAAATAATCAAAAAAGCATTTTTTTTCCTTCTCCTGGCTTGAGATGTCTCATCGTAGGGACATCAAACTGTGGTAAAACTTCTTTATTAATGAAGCTTCTGTTAGAAAAATTTGTCGATTTTAATCATCTTTTTCTGCACAGTAAATCAATACACCAACCAGAATATAAATTATTAAAATATTCGTTTGATAAAGGCTATAACCAATCTGAAATAATTGAATGATTTGAAATTGGTAATGGTGATATTGACGATTTCCTTGAAAATTAAAAGAAACTCAAAATCTAAAGTGGAATACTTTCAAGATATGACAGCTATTCCCGACCCAAGTGATGTGGATTCAAAAAAGAAATACCTTTTCATTTTCGATGATATAGCAACTGAAAGAATCAAAGTCCAGCTGATAGTTTTTACACTAGAGGGAGACACAATAACTGTTGTTCAATTTACTTATCATAAAATTATTATTTATTACCGAGACAAATAATTAAAACAAATGCCAACGTTCTGATTCTTTTTGGTTTAGACTCAACTGATATGAAGAACATTTACACAGATATCACATCTCAGGACATGCCCTTTGAAGAATTTAAAGAGTTTTGTGCGGTGCGTTCTTTTCCGTTTGCCCAGTCGAAAGAGGTGAAAAGTGCATGTTTAGCCGATTCCACGGTCGACAGAAGGAAAAAGCGCGTTTATGGCCTTTCCTAGGTCGAATGCGGTGGAACCGCGTCTTAGGGTGTTTCCTAGGTCGAATGCGGTGAAAATGGTATGGTATATACCAAGCCTTTTCCTCTTTTCACGTAAAGGGTGGCTAGCATTATTTACATGATACTTTACAGGGAATGTACATGATAGGGGTTCCCCAGGCCCCTAGTCACGCCCGAGCTTTAGGCCTCATTTTTCTCTCGTTTAGTGCTCAGGTAACATTCCGTGAGGACAGTGACCATACTGCAGGCAACGACCCTGATTTGCCGCATCAGCGTTTTTCACGCCAACTGCCGCTCACAGGGATCGAACCTGGGCATGAAGCATAGAACGCAAGCGCTCTATACACTCGGCCACTGCGAGGCCGAAAATAGCGCCTCATATTCTTTCCTAGGTCGAATAGAGTGAAAATCACGTCCTTTGCGGTTTGCCCAGGCGACAGAGGTCAAAAGTGCATCATGAGCCGATTCCACGGTCGACAGAGCTAAAAACTGCGTTTTGGGCCTTTTCTAGGCCGAATGCGGTAAAAATCTCGTCATATCTTGTTTCCTAAGTCGAATGCGGTGTAAATTGCGTTCTTTTCCGTTTGCCCAGTCGACAGAGGTGAGAAGTGCATATATATATATATAGCCGATTCCACGGTCGACGGAGCTAAAAAGCGCGTTTTGGGCCTTTCCTAGGTCGAATGCGGTGAAACCACCTCTTTGGGTGTTTCCTAGTTCGAATGCGGTGAAAATTGCGTCTTATCTTTTTTCCGAAGTCGAATTAAGTGAAAATCACGTCCTTTGCTGTTTGCCCAGGCGACAGAGGTGAAAAGTGCATATTTAGCCAATTCCACGTTCGGCAGAGCTAAAAAGCCCGTTTTGGGCCTTTCCTAGGTCGAGTGCGGTGAAAATCGCGTCTTATCTTGTTTCCTATGTCACCACATATGGCACTCTTATTATTAGACAACAGCCTAGTTCAGAAACAAAATGTACCAAGTTAGGAGTGAGTAGGCTGGGCATTGCCCTTAAGGTCGTTCTAGCTTCTGTTTGATGCGCCACCACTGGTGCTTGAAGCAGACACAAATCTTTGTCTTTTTCTTCAAGCATGAAGAAAGGCGTGAAAAACCAAGGTTCATCACCCGTTACGAAAGGCACATTGACATCAGTAGTTAAATAACTAACCAGTTATTTAAGAGCAAATTTGTGTTAGGACAGATAAGAACGTTGGGTAGGGATGCATAGTAATTTTATGCAAAATATCTGAACAGATCTAGTTAATAATGTTTTCACTATTGTCATTTTAGATTAAGCTGAAGATCCGTCTAGGCCCGAAACGTTCTAATTTTGACGTACAGTTTTTCAAAAATGAAATGTCGCCTGGTTTTTGCCCTTTCGTTCTATTATGATATATTTCAGTTTCGTTTCTCAAATAGTGTGGATGAAAGCGGGTGTACAACTTATTCATGCTGCTGATTCATGCCAGCAAAATCATGGTTTGAGCAAAATTTTAATTGAATGTATTTTTCTACCCTCAGAACTAATTATTTATGCTGACAAATAATCTCAGTAAATTTTTAGTAACTAATTACTGCCAAGTTTGATTGTCTTTGTGATGGCGCAAATTGTTTTATGAGTGAGAAAATTTATTGATAACTATGTACGAGTATAATAACCTAAAAATATTACCATTGAGTCCAGCTCTAGAAGACCTATCTTGATGAAATGTGAAGCATTCAATGCTCATTAATAGAATACTAAAGTAATGTATCTCATTGGATCATACATTTTTTATAATGTTAGTATAATACTTATTTGGATTAGTTTGAGTCTACATTTAAAATTTCAAAGTGACTTTCCTTCTGATAGAAAGTATTACCATGTTCAATCACTTCAGGAAATTACTTTCTAGTAATATGTTTGTTCGTGAAAAATATTTGTACATCCATAATTTCATTATCGATATCATATTTTTAACCATAAAAAGTTATTACAGTTAAGGTATTAAAGGTAGCAGTTTCCAACTGCATACAATAGTCATAAGTGATGAAGTTAGTGAGATCTCTATTTAACATATGTGGTGACATTGAAAATCGTATTCTGAGTCACCTCAGCTGTGTTTTTAGAGATAATGTGCGGCATATTTCTGAATCAAGCGTTATTTGTCACCAGCAGTATCTTCGGGGAAAATTAAATGAAATATTGTCTCACACGCACTCCAACTTATTCATGCTGATAGGTACTTTCTGATATGCCTTTGCTAACATGCCACTGCATATATACAATATACGAGCAGATGCTCAAATGTTGGAGAAGCTTGTATTTGCAGAAGCTCAAATGATGCTCTAGATTGCTTGTGCAGTGGAAGCATTAGAGGATGTCATGAGCAATATTAATTCAGAAGTTTGTTCTCAGTCAAATGACGAATATAATTTAGTTTGTCATTATTTTCAACTTTACCAAATCATTCCAGTTCATCATGTGTTAAGGTAGTAATAAATTCAACTACAAATAAAATAGCAGGGATAGTCACTTTTGAAATAGACATTATTTCTCAGAGAATTTAATAGGTCAGAACTAAAAATATGAACGGAAAAAAATGAACGTTTCGACCACAAGGGTCATCTTCAGCATCTGGGAAAACAAGAGATTTTTCATAGAGACAAAAACAAACAAAAAAAGAATATACACACATATGATTAACATTTGTAATTGCTAAAAGGAAATTTTCAATGGGAAGGAAGACTGGCATCATTTAAAACCGGTTTGTCTTTCATGATAAAAAGAGACTCTAAAATTCGAAGATCTGTTTGACTAGAAGATGTTGCAATTATCTGGAAATCATCTAAACGAACAGGCAAGTCGCACTTTTCTGCATGTGCACGCACAGAAGTTTGAGAGGGAGAAGCAAGAGGCCTATTTGTTCGAAAGCTTCGTTTTTAGGATTTAAAACTAGAGTGCAATAATTCAAACGTTTATTATGGTTTTTGGAACAAAAAAACAACGAGTTGCTTCTCCAAAAGAGGAAATACAGAGTTGCAACAACAATGAGTTGCTTCTCCAAAAGAGGAAATACAGTAACCGCACTCAAGTTAGGGGCATCCTGAGGATTCCAGCGGATTCCGAAATTCGTAGCTTCCTCTGTAGCAGTTTGATTAAGGCTTCTTTAAACGGCCAGAAACGCGAAGCTCCTTAACTGAGGTTTACGAAACGCGACTCTTCAGAGTACAGGACGACAAATGGAAGGACGGCAGCTCGTCCAATAAGACCACCACTGGCCAGCAATACAGTACTCCGAAAGGAAGCACAGAGTCGTTCTGAACAAGAAGACAGGACTTTAAGTAGTCTGGCTATATATCACTAATTATAGTAACAGAATAATATTTCGCTGCTTAATAGTTTCAAAGTTTCATGTACATAAATCTCAGGTAGATTTTAAGAAAACATTAATTACCTTGAATATTAAATCCCTATTCAAGAGGCTGCAAGAGCCGGGTCGAGGAAGTTAATGGGCGAAAAACCCGCTTAATTAATAAAGAGAAAATAGTTTAAGGAACCAGACCCACTTTTAAAAGGGCGACATGCTGCCCAAGCAGTAAGTTAAGTTTAAGTTAGTTTAATGGGTACACGCAAACGCGTCCCGTTTTAGGTTTAATTAATTAATTAATGCGTTTTAATGTTAGAGTGGGTCCGGAAAAGGTTCGAACATGCTTAATTCTAGAGATACAAATTTGAACACAATAAAACGAAAAGAAAATTTGCAGCTGCAAAACAAAAAACGAAGAACAGAAAGAACTAAATTCAACGGCTTCAAAATCTCCTCTGGCCACTAAAGCCAGGCGATCGGAAGAGAGCTTCTTCTTCCACAGGGCCAGGGCACGATCAGTAATGCTGAAGATTTTCAACACACTCCCAGCCAGCGAAAAATGGTGGTTTAACTAGCATTCTCTGCCAATTTCGCTCGACAACGCAACGCAGCCGCGCGCTGAGGTCTAGAAGGCCCCACATCTGGTTGACCCTCTTCGTCAGCCCCAACCGCGCCACCTTCGTCGCGCGTCTCCACTTCTGCAAGGGACAATTCAAGTGGGTACAAGTGCATAATAGAGTATATTCCTTCCGTACCATCAACACGTCTGACACAGGCTGATCGATAGTGCCCATCATTGCCCAAATTTAATTCTAATACCCTGCCGAGCTGCCAGAAAGGCCTCGGTACAGAGGGAGAAAATATTAGCACTACATCATTACGCTTAATTTTGTCTATCCAGTCCGACTGGTACAAATCTCGCTCCAACTCACGCAAAGACAAAAGATAATCTTCATACCAGAGTCTTTTGAATTCGTCAAATACAGCAACACGGGATTTGTAAGAGTTCACTACATCTCGACGAGATGGAGAAACCACGCCCTCAGAAGAAGGAAGAGCCACTGCGCTTTTAGCATTACTGATTTTCAAAAAGGAATTCGGAGTCAAGATCGAGAAATTAAGAGAAGACTCATTGTCAAGGTAAGTTGAAGGGCGCGAGTTCACAGTCAGCTGAATATCCGACAATAAAGTTATTAATTCAAAATATTCCATTTTTTTCTACCTACACTTTTGTACAAACACCCCTTTACTACACGTATTAAACGTTCCCACAGGGACCCTACGAAAGGCGAATACACAGGAATTTTCACGTGTTTTATATTGTGGTGCAGCAAATATTTAGAAAAACAATCGTCTAAAGGCGAATTTTCAAGAAGCGTGCCCGCCTGCAAAAAGGTACGGGCATTATCACTATAAATCGAGTCGGGTATATTTTGAACGTTACAGAACCGTTTGAACGCAAGTAAGAATGAACTAGTTGTCATATCCGGAAGAAGTTCGAGATGTACAGCGCGCACATTAAGACAAGTAATAAGGATGTACATTTTGCGACAGCTATCCCCTAGTTTAACGTTCAGTGAACCCGTGAAATCAACCCCGGTGAATTTGAAGGGTACTACAAAATTAACCCTATCTCTGTGAAAATCCGTAAATTTAGGTATTTGAAAGCAGAGGAGTTCATTTTTCTACAGATTACACATTTATTCAACACGCTTTTGACCGCCGACCTACCTTGAGGGATCCACAAACCGCTATTCCTAATATTATTCAAAGTGGATTTGACCCCCATGTGACAGCATCGCTGATGAGCATCCCAAATACAGAGCTCTGTCAAGTGACTGCTTTTGGGCAACAAAACAGGATTGCGCACCTCTTCGTTCACAACCATGCACCTATTAATACGCCCTTTCGAACGTAGTAAGCCTCTCTCATCTATGAAGAGATTAAGATTCAAAACTAAATTAGGGACAGTTTTAGAAGAGTTCTTTAAAAACGCCAACTCTTCGGCAAAATGTACCGACTGCTCGTGCTTAATTCAATAAAGACGAGCTTTTTCAAAGCAGGCTAATAAGCTCGTTATTTCTCGCTTGAGTTTTGCTATAAAAAGGAAAACAAATGCGGTGATCGACAACAATGTCTTGAGCTTTGAGTAATTTTGAAGAGAAAGTAAAGGAGATTCAAGAGGAAGACTGATGCTAGACACGAGGGTTTTTGTTACCTCAGAAAAACACCTCAAGCTACCATCAGGCCAATCTATAACATTGGCATGAAGAAACTCGGGCCCATGCAGCCAAAATTTCATCTTCCCCAACCATTCTGCTGGTCTAGCACCTCTTGATACCATGTCAGCGGGATTAAGGCTAGATGCCACGTACCTGAATTTGGGGACAAATCCCGTTTGTTTCGATACCTCACCCATGAAAGTTCTGACGTCTCTCACTCTGTTTCGAGCGAAAACATGTTTAGACTTTACATTACCTGTTAAAATCCATGAAATGACTACTTGAGAATCTTCACAAAAGTAAATATCTTTAATCTTTAGATTTTTTAAGGCATCTAACAAAGAAAACAGGCATTTAAAAGACAAGTATACTGCCAACAATTCTAAAGTGGGAATAGATTTACTTTTAATAGGAGCAGTTTTGCCCTTCGCGAAAAAAAGATTAGGCTCGCCGTCTGTTTTCAAATAGGTGCAAAACCCGTACATATCCTTAGAAGCGTCCGTGAAATTAATCAGCGTAACAGCGTCACTGGTAACCTGCCGGTCAACGGATACCGAGTTTAATTGTAGCACTTCAGGTGCAAGCTTTTGCCACCTGGACAAAATTTCCGCGGGCAAACTATCATCCCAACCAATTTTACTGATCCAAAGATCTCTAAGCAGTCTCTTGCACCTAGCAATAACAGGAAAAAACAGACCCAGCGGATCAAACACCCTAGCAAGAAAGGACAAGACTTGTCTTTTACAAGGCTTACTTGTCGGAGCAGTAATTTCAGCAAGGCTAATTTGGTCAGAGTTAGTGGAATAACGGTAATCCAAGAGCTTCTCGTAGCTCGACGCGTGATCGGCGCCGATCCCATCTGTACGAAAACAGTTATTAAGGAACGAGTTGTTAGAAACCCATGAGCGCAGTTCAAACCTTCCCTGCCTCATTCGGTGACAAGATTCTTTGTACAAGCCATGCAGAGTCTGCAAATTGTTTCCAGTAATGAACAAATTGTCTACGTAAAAGTTTTCCGACAAAATTTTAGAACAAACGTCTTTAGGGTACTTGGCCACATGCCATTTAATAACAAAATTTAAAACAAAAGGCGACGATATGAATCCAAACACTAACGTTTTATATCTAAACGCAGCCAATTTCCCTTCATCGTCAAACCACAAAATTGTAAATTTGTTACGATCGAAATCAGTTTTAAGTTGGATTTGCAAAAACGCTTGCTTAATATCCGAAATCATTAAGTAACTGTTGAACCTAATGCTTAGCAAGAGGAACAAAATGGTTTGGAACAAATTAATGCCATGATAAGCGCTTTGGTTTAAAGAATAGGAATCTCCTGTTTTTATACTGCAGTTAAGAACTGGTCTTACTTTCGTCGTTACTTGCTCAGCTTCTTTTACCACAGGTCTATGAGGAATCCAAACGTGTTCCTCCCTTTTAATTTCATTTAAGTTTAAAGGTTCAAGGATTTGATCATTAATTTGTTGTTTAAAAACAAAATCATAAGCTTCGTACAAGGAATTATGGTGAAGTTTTTCCACAACCCTATTAAGTAGAGCAAGAGCTACATTGAACCCGCTTTCAACCTTCGCAAGTTTTTCTTGATACCAAGGAAGATCTACTTGATATTTACCGTTGGCTAGTTTAACAGTCTCTGAAAACTTAGCTACTTGCTCCTCATCGAAGCTCGATGACTCTGCCTTCAACCCGATAGTTTCAATTTCAAACAAATTTTCTAAGCGACCCTCCACGTCGCTATCATCAAGAACACCAGTTATAGGATCAAAATTTTGTCCCAAAGGTTCGAGCAAGAAATTAATTGAGCTATGCTCCACCAGCTCGGAGCTTGAGTCCACCTGTGAGTTCAGCTCACACACTTGGCCTTAATACAGGAAATTTTCCACCTGCCCAGAGGGTATTATGCCACCACTGTAACTAAAAGCAGCTCCCTTCATACAAGAAATCAAAGAAAAATCCCTGAAAAACTGGATGGCATCAACGCCAAGCAATCCCTCAAGCTCGCAAGTATCAGGCTCCGAGCAACCCTTGAAAGCCTCATCAGCTAACCTAAATTTTTGAGAAAGATTTAACAAGGCTTCTTTCAAGCCACGAACTTCAAATTTTAGAGAAAAGTCTTTATCGATCAGAAATATAAGATTGAAGAAACCTAACTGACTGCAAAAACCCATAGACAAACTGGCTTCCGGAAATTTCCTGATGCCGGAATTGAGAAAAAAGTTTACAAGGTAAGGCTTCTCAGTACCTTTGTTGTGGGAATTCAACCTATCTAACACCTTAGCAGCAAGGTAGGATCTCTGGCTCCCCGTATCAACCAAGCATCTCACACTGGTCACCTTACCGCCACGAGCTACTTTAATCGAGAGATTTTGAAGCCGTTGAATTTAGTTCTTTCTGTTCTTCGTTTTTTGTTTTGCAGCTGCAACTTTTCTTTTCGTTTTATTGTGTTCAATTTTGTATCTCTAGAATTAAGCATGTTCGAACCTCTTCCGGACCCACTCTAACATTAAAACGCATCAATTAATTAATTAAACCTAAAACGGGACGCGTTTGCGTGTACCCATTAAACTAACTTAAACTTAACTTACTGCTTGGGCAGCATGTCGCCCTTTTAAAAGTGGGTCTGGTTCCTTAAACTATTTTCTCTTTATTAATTAAGCGGGTTTTTCGCCCATTAACTTCCTCGACCCGGCTCTTGCAGCCTCTTGAATAGGGATTTAATATTCAAGGTAATTAATGTTTTCTTAAAATCTACCTGAGATATATGTACATGAAACTTTGAAACTATTAAGCAGCGAAATATTATTCTGTTACTATAATTAGTGACATATAGCCAGACTTCTTAAAGTCCTGTCTTCTTGTTCAGAACGACTCTGTGCTTCCTTTCGGAGTACTGTATTGCTGGCCAATGGTGGTCTTATTGGACGAGCTGCCGTCCTTCCATTTGTCGTCCTGTACTCTGAAGAGTCGCGTTTCGTAAACCTCAGTTAAGGAGCTTCGCGTTTCTGGCCGTTTAAAGAAGCCTTAATCAAACTGCTACAGAGGAAGCTACGAATTTCGGAATCCGCTGGAATCCTCAGGATGCCCCTAACTTGAGTGCGGTTACTGTATTTCCTCTTTTGGAGAAGCAACTCGTTGTGGTTTTGTTCCAAAAACCATAATAAACGTTTGCATTATTGCACTCTAGTTTTAAATCCTAAAATCGTCCAGCATGTTCTGCTACACGAGTACGCAAGGCCCTTTTTGTGGACCCAACGTACTCAGACGCACACAGTGCGCAACGATACTTGTAGACGACTGAAGAGAGCAAAGCCTTCGGAAGCTTATCTAAGTAATTGAAAAAATAATTTATTTTGTATGCATTCACTAAAATTATCCGAAAATTAATATGCGTTAAATGTTTTGATAGAAGCGTCAGCAAATCTTTTTTCAGTTTTCCAGATTGGAAACCAAAATATGGTACAACAAAATAAAAATCTTTTTTCCGTACAGTTGTCATAGGCGGGCGGTCACAAAATTTTGAATTTTGAATACATCGATGACGCTGCGCCTAGAGCGCTCGCTCGTTGCGCTCATGGCTTTTATTGCCCGAACAGCTTAACCACTGTGGAATTTGCGATTTCTGACGTTGTTGAAGATTGGCAGCTGTGCAAGTTCAAAATGCAGGCTGGAGTGTTCATGCTGGCTTGAAGTCGACGTAGACTTGACATTTATGTTCTCTCGGGAGAACGATTTGATACATTTTAATACGTGCCGGTTGTCAACTCGACGTTGTTGCGTATCAAGCGGAATTTGATGCCGTTGGTACTTCAGTGTTTGCTGGGTCCGTTACTAACCATTGGAGATTCGAAGGAGCACTGTATCGGGCACTTTCTTGATGTTTCTCCTCGATTAGCAGATCCAACAGGGATCACGGCGGCGGCCGGATCCCCGAAACGTGCACCAAAAAAGACCGTCTCTCGTCGTGTAACCAAGCGAAATTCCTCCCTGTTTTCTCTTCTCAGTTTCTTATAAGTCCTCCGCCTCATTCCTTCGAGAACATACCCGACTCTTCTCCGTCCCTCGCCGTCTCAAAAGTCAGCTCTTCTCTTTTGGTTGGTGCTTCACATCATTGTCCTGACGTTTTTGATTTCCATTGGCTATGTGTTGGTGCTCGCTCACCGTCCGCCAACCCAATTGGTCTGTAAGGTGCACAGCTTCGATGACCATGTTATTTCCAGTGTATGATTGGCTGGAGACGGAAGGCTCGTTGCGTGCCACGCCCCTTGTAGGCCGTCGCTGGTTCCCCTCTTAGACTATCGCTGGTTTGTATTATAGAATCTTGTGTTTGTGTGCTTTTGTGTTATGTGTTGCCTGTATGTGTTTGTGTTTTTTGGGATGTCTGAGCCTTAGCAAGTTTGGACGAAGAGCCGACCGCCGGGTGACTTTGATGAATGACATCCCGTTTCAAGCACTCGAGAATGCTGCCCACAAGAGCCGAACCTCGACGACACTCGATACACATCACATTCTAATGTTTGTAGCCCCACAGAATGTTTAGCAGAATGTTGTTGCAGCTTTACGTGATTTAGCCACGAAAAATATCATGTGATATGAACATGGATCATATTTCGTAACAATTATATACTTAAGAAAAAAATAACATTGCATTGAATGGTAATGATAACAAGCGACATATATTACCAGATGGAATAAACACACTAGCATTAAATCACTATAAAATATATTCAATAAATAAAGTAAAAAAAATGATTGTCTACAACAATAATGACTTCTATAGCCAAGATTCATTATCTGTTGAAAATGAACAGTATTTGAGTGATTTGAAATCAATATTTAATGAAGAAAAAACTGGAAAGGGTGTTGTAAATACATTGCTTAGAAAACTTTCAATACCTGAAATGCATTTGAAATTACCATCTAATGTTCAATCTGAACAAGTCCCGAACGGTGCATTCAACAATAAACATACCTACTCATTTTGCGGTCCAGAAAATAAGGTGCAGAAGCGAATTCAAGAAGGTTATCAAGGAGTTAATTAACTCACTCGATCTGGCTTGTAAGAATCATGACTTATTTCATTCGCAACATCCAAGAACGAAAGACAGAAATTATGCTGATGATATTCTAGCGAAAAGAGCCGCTGAAACTGCAACTGATCGAAATGAATCAGAATACGTTCGACAAGATGCTGAATTAGTCAACGCAATAATGGCACCGAAATCATGTTCAGGTATGGGCATTTCGAAAAAAAGTCCAAACACACTCACCTATGTGAGCGACCAAATTTTGAATGACTTATATTATAATCCTAAGACCGGTTATACTGGAATGAATCAACTGGTTAAAAAATCCGGCTTATCTTCAACTCATGTACGAAATTGGTTAGAAACTCAAAAAACTCACACTCTACATAAGCCAATACAACATAATTTCAAAACGAAAAGGGTGAAGGTATTAAGAATTGATGATCAATGGCAAGCTGGTTTGGTTGACATGCAAAGCTATAAAGATCAAGGAAAAAACTACATTTTAACAGTAATTGACATATCCAGTAAATATGCATGGGCGATTCCAATAAGTAAGAAGACAGTTGAAGAAATCAAAACTTCTTTTCAAAAACAATTTAAAACACGAATTCCTTCTAAAGGTCAGACAGATAAAGGCTTAGAGTTTACAAATAAATCTACTCAAGATCTATTCAAGAAACATAACATTCAGTGGTTTAGTTCAGAAAATGAAACCAAGGCTCAAGTTGTGGAAAGCTTCAACAGGACGTTAAAAACTAAAATGTGGAAATATTTTACACACATAAAAACTGAAAAATGGGTGAATATTTTACAAGATTTAATATCAAATTACAATAATAGCTATCATACAGCAATTAAAATGACACCTAACCAAGCATCATTGGAAAAGAACAGTAAAAAGGTTTATGATAACTTGTTCCCTCCAACGAACCAACTTTCGCATCACCGAAACTTAAAATTGGGGATAGAGTAAGAATAAGCAAGAAACGAAAAGACTTCCAGAAGGGTTATTTGCCAAATTTCACTAATGAGTTAAACATTCATTGTATCCGAAATACTGTCTACTGAACCAATAACATACAGATTAAAAGACAGGGATGGTGAATAAATAAAAGCAAGTTTTTATGGACAAGAACTATCAAAATATAGTGGTGATGTTTATGGAATTGAGAATATTCTTAAGAAGAGTAAAGGAAAACTTCAGGTCAAGTGGAAAGGTTATGATGAACCTTCATGGATCTCAGCAACTGAACTTAATGTCTGTTCAGAGTAAACTTATATTAAGTGGAGGTCTTTTGGAATTTTTATGTTTAAATATTGGCGTTGATTGATATCAAAACTAAATCAGATTTACTAAACTTAGCAACGAGTTTGAAAAAGCAATTCACGCATGATTAAATAATCGAACAAGATTTATACCATGATGTTAAAAAAAGTTCACAAGCCGTTGATTGAACCTTTATCTGAAATTGTTTACGAAACTAAACAAACTAGGTTGACAATAACAGATATACCTCATGAAAAACTTGAATCTATCGAAGGAAAACCTGTTGAGAAACTTGCTTTACCCTCTTCTGAATTCAACACTGTAGTTGGGCCTATCGCATTGAATTTCTTGCGTTTTGCATGGAAACCTGGAAATGAGTATGACAAAGCTTAGGGCATTCGTTGGAATGGAAGTAAAGTTATTCAAGGAAATAAAAAGGTAGATATTTTGGGTAATGATTTGAAAATTGGAGATAAAGTATACGAAGGCACAACTAGATTGTGGGAACTATTAACAAAGCAAAATCCTATCGATTTTAGGGATGAAGATAAAAGAAGTTGTTATGATGTGTTGTATTCAACTGATGCTTATTTGAGGGAAGACGGTACCATAAAAGCAAATAGGGGTGAGAAATATTCCAAATTTATCAAACCCTTCTTTCAAATAGTTCAACGAAAAAAAGTTCAAGCTGCAGTTGAAACAATTAGATCAGCAAGTCTGTCATGTCGTGAATCAATCCCTGCACCAAGTCCTTTAAAAACCCAAGAGTATTAGAATCCTCAATTTCGAGTCGACACCAAAGTCCTTCAACAAGCCAGAGACCATTTTTCGACCCTCCACGAAGGTCTACTTTTACACCAACTCCTACTCCTAGACCTTCTCCCACATATTCTCCTATAACTCCTCGTCATCCTCTTAGAGAGGATTCAGACGTTTCAGGATCAGGTATTATTGTATTACCATCTAACATCGATGATCTTTTAAGGGGAGAATACTCCCCCAAAAATTGAAACTTCGGAATTCGTTTTCATGCATTAAAATGTACGTATATATTTAGCGGACACATTGGTGAAGTTTTACACTCAGAGGGGGGCGGGAAGTAGGTCAAAATGGGGGAGGGGCGAGAGAAGTTGGGTGCGGGGCACGTTGGTTGCCATCCATCATTTAAGCTTTTTTCTCTATGAAATCTTTTTATCTGGAGATGTTTGGCAATCTGTCGATGAGTGTATGCTTGAGTTCAGTGCTTCCACTTTAGGGTAAAATACCCCATTTTAGGGTAATCAGACACTGTCTAGGGTAGAGGTTAGGGTAACGCAAAATTCCATTATTTTTAGGGTAATTCGACTTCAATCAGGGTAGCACAACAAAATTATAGGGTATTGCCTGTTTTCATTACCAATGTCAAGTTTGCTCTCCCAAGTACCACAATGTACCCTATAAGGTACATTGTGGAAGTACTATACCGGAACGTTTATGAAAATGTTCAATAAGAGCCATATTTGGAGCAAACGCAAAACTTAACCGAACTTCCTTTCAATTTATTCTTCATTGCACCCTACGATAAGGCTCAAATCGGTGTGCACATGGCTGCAAATCTCCCAGCTGGCAGCTGTGATCTCTTCAGTATAATGTTGCCAGATTTGCTCGAATAAATAATGCCTTGGTTTATTAAAAGTAATTACAATAATTGAAGCCGTAGGCAACTTGATATAGTGTTTAGATATCTATATTTGCTAGCCTTACATCAACTAACTCGTAAATGTATCAAGATTCACCCCAATGCAAATGTCATCGTCGTTTACTGGAATTGAACATCTATATAACGTGTACAGAACGACACCGCTCGAGCCGAGCTGACTGTGAAGGCAGAATTCAGGATTGCCAGATTGGACATTTCATGACCAATTTACCCAAAATTGGTCATTTTTAAAACGCCGTGGCCATGAGAAAAATCACTTGGCTATTTTTGCCAATTTGGCCATTTTTTGGACTTTGTGGCCATGAAATATTCCATTTAACCATGTTTTCTAAAAAAGAGCGTTGAACGAACCATGATGCCGCAACTTAATACGAATTATCGAAGCTCGAACGAATCTTGTTCAATCTTCGATCAGGCGCGTTTGTAACGCAGCAGTTACAGCCTTGCCGGGCAATGCGCGACTACAGGTTGTTTTGTTTCAGTCGAGAGCAATTAACTGTGCAAGGTGCATCACATGCAGTATTGCATTGTAACAGATAAGATTTGGTTACTTGCGGTACAGTTAAATTGCTACTAAATAGATTCTCCGTCCGATCAAGATGCTACACCACCAAGGAAGAAAATAAAAATTCCATCGTCTGTTAAGCCCTACACAGAAAAATGGAAGGAAGGATGGAGAAGCGAACCACTGTTTCGAAGCTGGTTAGAAAAGTCTCACTGTTCTACCTCAACTAATGATATGGCATACTGTACCTTATGTTCATCTACCATTGCGTGTGGAAAATCGGAGATTATGCGTCATGCAAACAGTCAACGCCATCAAAATCTTTCAATGCGGAGAAGGAAAACTCAACCTTTAACTTCCTTCATCTTGTAAAACGATCCAATTGACAAGTCAGCCAGAAAAATGGAATTGCGGATATGTGCATCTTTCTGAGCATAATCTGCCTATTTCGTTAAGTGACTAATTGCTGCAACTGCTGAAACAAATGTTTCAAAATAATGAAGCATTAAAAGAAAGTAAGCTTAGGGAAACAAGGAGCTTCGAACATTATTAACATTATTAGACAATGTTTTTGTAAATATCTACTAAGTGATTTTGTCGTTGTCCTTAATGAACGTTTATTTTCTGTAATAATTGACGAAACAACTGATCGCAGTACCGCTAAACAGCTTGGAGCCATCGTGCAATGCTGGAGTGAGGGTGCAATCAAGAGCTCCTTTGTTGATCTTGTTGAAATACAGGATGGCACAGCCACTGAATTGTATACTTCACTTGAAAAATGTTTCAGTGAGACAAATTTTGAATTGGGCAGCATTGTAGGGTTTTGTTCTGACACGACTAACGTTATGATGGGGTCCAAACATTCTGTTGCTTCCTTATTAAAAAAAGAATTGCCAAATGTTGAGGTTGTAAAATGTTCGTGCCATTTAATTCATTTATGTGCATCATATGCTTGTCTAAAATTACCTAAATCTATCAAAGATCTTTGCGGCAATGTGTTTAACCATTTCCATCTAAGCTCGAAAAAACAGATTTTATTTCAAGAATTTCAAACTTTTGATATAGTTTTATCTAGCTCTTATTTTCGTCTTTTTAAATTGGCAGTACACATGTTAATATAATCGGACTTGTTGTTCGTGTTATTGTTGTTGTCACGGAATCGTGTTGTTTGCAATGGATGTTATTGATTTTTTTATGTAAATATGTACATGTCAAATCACTTTGTAATAGGTGGAGGTTAGTGGGATGCACAAGTTGGGCCCTCGTCCCACATTCTTGTAACTTACTACCCTTTGGTAAATGTGAGTGAGGCTGAAACTTGTCTTTTCAGTGTTAAGTTACAGTCAAATCAAGTTAAGTGAATTCAAATAATGAGAAAGTAAATAAACGATAAATCCATTGAGTCTCTAGCAATATGGGGATACATATCTTATGAATACATGATCGGTAGGATACATAAATATGAACAGATACACATACATTTGCGTTTGTCTAATTGAACTAGTTAATTCAATAAGTTCTACTTGATTTAGCGTCTTTCTGTTAACAACACAAAAAATACGAGAAAACTACCTTCTTGAGCATTGTTATCTAGCTCGTTACTCCTTTGCGATTAGAGTTTATCTCTTGGTGATGATCAAGCGAAATACATTATATAAGTACAGAGTATTTTCGATGTAATGAACAGTTCTCGACTTTCTACGAGGAAAAAATGTTGATTTTGTAAAAATATAGACATTAGAAGTTAATAAAAAAGCAAATTCCTCTAGTTTGAATGCGCAAAAATTGTGAATCGTTGTTTGTGCTGCGTTCCATAAATAAATGTTTCGAGTGTTACTTGGCCTTTCATTTCCTCTTACTATGTCTTTGCTTCTCTCTGCTATTCAGGAGTAGATCGCCTGGCATCGTAGACGGTACTTAACGCATATTGAACAGCGTGTAATTAAGTCATCAAACAAAGAAGATAAACAATAGAGAGCTACATAAAATGTTGCACTTATCGTGACGCATCTGACTCTGTAAAGTCAGAGAATTTCACTTTCAAATATCGCACGAGCCCTGCTGTTGTGTCATTTCTTCATATAGAAACATAGAAGCCTTGGACATTTTAATGAAATAACAGCAGTGGGCTTATTTGACATTTTAGGGTAATTTAAGCATTTCTAGGGTAATCTGGAACAAAGTTTTAGGGTAGGAACTTTCTCACTCGTGGAAGCCCTGCTTGAGTTTATAATTGAGGAATATGGTCAGTCGCCTGCCTGAATTGCTAGGGGTAGGTTTGTCATGCCGAAGAGCGCGCCCCGTTCAGCACTTGAGCGCTCCTCAGCACGTGCGCCTGAACAATTGCAATATACGATTTCTACACCTAAGGTAGTTTTCACTTTTCGAGCTACAGTAATGATTTTGGTATGAAAAGAACCGTAATTTAATCCTCTGCAGGACAATGTCGATTTGCATTCATTTTCGAACAAAAAAATTAGCTACATTTTTTTTGTGTTGAAAAGTGTGAAAATGGGTTAAATTTTTGTATTTTTCATTTTTTTCAAAAAGTATTTCGAAAATTCAGAAAGAAATCTCCATTGTTTTTCAGAGAATACAATTCTGCTTCTTTTGATACCAATTTTATCTCCATATCTCAAAATCTGATTGAGACCATGGCTTTCCCCAGACCCCTCATTTTTACGTTTTCTTTGAATAACTCGTTTTCTATTCGGAAAATGGGAAAAACACGTAAGTTCAATCTTAATCCTTGTTCAATTTTACATACCTATGCAAAGTTTCACGAAGACCGGTCGATTTGTATAGGACTTTTAAAAATGGGAGTATTCTCCCCTTAAAAAAAAGACACCAGCAATTGTTCGGTTCGTTTAACGTTGGAAATACTGGAGTTTTTAATGAACTGCAAATACTTACACGTGAACTTTTAAAGCGAGGTATATTAAATACTGCTGAAGTAAAGATGTTTGATGGTTTATTGTTTCAAAAATGGAATCTCAATGCGTTGTAATTAGTGGAAGAAAAAGTGATATAGGCATAAATTTTAGTCCAGCAATAGAATTGAACAAAAATAAATTTCACGAAATGGCGCTGGTCTGATTAGACATGTATTATTCTATTCCTAACATTGATGAAAATAATAATAAATTTTATTAGGAATTAAATGGCGTTGAAAATGTAATTACACTTCCAACAGGTTGTTATGAAATAGAAGGTATAAACAAATTCATTCAAAAAACATTAGCAGGTTTTATTGAAGTGAAAGCATATACTGATACTTTGAAATGCGTAATAGTTCTCCATTCATCTACGTTGAAAGTATTTTTCAATAAAGAAAAATATTGAAATACAGTGTTACGATTTGGAGAAATTATCTTAGGTGCTGGAGAATATGAAAGTACAAATATAGTGAACATAATGTCTGTTAACGCAATACTCGTTCATTGCATTGCAATCAACTGCTCATACCTCAACGTTTCTTTGCATAATGTTTTATATTCCTTTTTCCCAAACGTCCCACCAGGATATAAAATTGTAGAAAATCCAAATAAACCAATTTATCTACCGATAAAACAACCTATAATCTATGATTTGAGAATTTGGCGCACTGATCAAAATGGACATGCTCTGAACACTAGAGGTGAAGAAGTAACTGTTCGATTACAACTAAAATTTCGAAATTAAAATAATTTGAGAAAATTATCTCAAAAAAATGGATTTTTGAGATGGAATAAAAACATTAAAGTTGATGAATCAATTGAAAAAATTGAAACGCATAACTATGAACCCCAAATAGGTACTGATCTGAATCGCGAACATAACGATATCAACATCATTTTCCAGAATCAAGGTCAATTTGTATTACCTAGTAAAAATTTTATTTCTATAGAAGGAGCTTTAAATAAAGAAGATGGAAGTGATTTTAATTTCATAGACGAAAAAATATCAATAATCAGCAATGGTTTATTGCATTTGTTTGATAGAGTTTCTTACAGAATTGGAGATGAAGAAATTGAAAGCTGTAGTTACCCTGGAATTACAACAATTCTAAAAGGATTAGTTAACTATCCGCGAAATGCAAAAGAAAACATGATGTTTTTCTAGAGCGTTAATCTCAAGAAGAATGAAAATCAAACGAAGGATTTAGCGATCGAAATGACTACTTACGTTCAGCTAATGGGAAATTCAGCGCTGCTATCTCACTCGCACATGTGTTTGGATTTTACGAAAATTAGGTAATTTATGGAGTGAAACATGCTCTGACTTTGAGAAGAGGTGATAATTCTAATGCTCTATTCAAATCGCATGAGAAAGATGCAAACCCGCTAGATAAAGTAGTAGATGGTAAAATTACTAATACAAAATTAATTTGGAAAATGCCGGCTTACAAACTGTCTGATGAGTATAAAATCAAGCTATATCGTCAAATTAAGGATAACATAACATTACCTATTCCTTATTTGAATAGACAATTGGAACAAACAATTGTAAACTCTCAACAGAAATTCTTAGATTGGACTTTAACTCCAAATTCAGGATCTCAAAGACCTCGATATATAATTTTAGCCTTCCAAACTAAGAAAGCTGACTCACAAGTTGTAAACAATGCAATTTTCGATCATTGTAACTTGACAAATGCATTTGTTCAGCTGAATAATGAACGATACCCTGATCACAATTTACAGATTGATTTCAGTTCTAAAATATTATGCTACGGCCTATAAGATTATAATAGATTATTTACCTCATGAAAATTGCGCTATCGAATACAGACACTTTAAATATTTGTATCCCATCTATTTGTTTGATATCAGGAGACAAAATGAACGTATCAAAGAAACTACAATTGATATTAAAATTAAAGCAAAATTTAAAACTAATATTCCTGATGATACACATGCATATGCACTGATTTTATCTGACAAAACAATTCGATTGCAATCTGACGGTGATAAAATGAGTTTAAACTACTAAAAATTTAAACATATTGACCTAATAATGTTTAAAAAATGTATTGTGTTAGGTGTAAGAAAAAAACTGATACGGATAATCCTCAATATTTAATTACAAAGAATAATAAGATACTGGTCAAAGGTATGTGTATGCTTAGTAAAAAGACAAAGACTTCTTTTGTTTCGAAAGATACTGCGAAGAAAGGGGGTTTTATATTCACAATTTCAGCTTATTAGCAGGCCTTGGTGCAGTCGGCTCTTTGGCTGGAGGTGCTGCTGCAATAGCATCCGCAGTTAATAAGAAAAAAAGCTGATGATAAACTTTTGTTAGAAACTAAAAGGCATAATGAAGCAAAGGAAAGTAAAAATGGTTCAGGTATAAGGTTGACTCCGAGGAAAAAACCTGTGGAAACGGTCTCTATTTGAAACCACCAAAAATAGTAATACCTATCAAACCATTATCTACTTGATTTGGAATACTACATAGATATATTGAAATTTCGAATGTTCGAGGTGTTTACATGAGAGATACTTTACCTAAACACCCTCTAGAAACTGAATGCGGAATCCTAAATTTAGATTCTGAAAAAGGATTAGGAACGCTTTGGACTTGTTGGTATAAGAAAGATAACATATGCTATTACTTTGACAGTTATGGTTTAATTTATCCAATTGAATTTAAAGACTATTTTACAGATTGTGTTGATATTATTTTCTCTACTTACAAAATCCAGAAGATGGGTGATGTAATTTGTGGACATTTATGTCTGGAAATGCTGAAGCGTTTAGAAAATGAAAGCTTTCATGCAATTCTTTTAGATCTGTATGAAACCTCAACTACTTTTTAGGAAATAAACTAAATTTAATTTTTTTTTCTTTAAAAATTGTCTTGTGGAAATATTTACGGAGCAAACTTGGACTTTTTACCTTCATGTAAAGAAAATCATGAACATGAAAATAGTGAAAATAATTCTGAAGGACTTTTGCAAAATGTAGAGCAACTAAAAAGTTTAGTTGAAGATTGTGATCTAGAGTCATTGAAAGACACAATTGAAGCCCTAAAAAATGAAAGAACTGAATTGAAATCAATTATAAACGGGTATGATGAGAAATATGTGACTCTGAAAACAGATTTACAACTTAAATTTTCTGATGTAGACTCAATCGTTAAATTCTTAGAGATGTTAATTTATGAATTAACTGAGAAGTCCGGTGCTCTTGAACCAAAAATCGTTTCAAATGATGAACGACTATAAAGCATAGACACAACATTGATGAAGATAATCGATGAAATTGATGCCGAATGTGAAAACATTGATTCAAACATTATCAACCTAATAGATGTAAAAATTCCAGAGATTGGTGACAAATTGCCTAGTCTATAGTCAGGTATTGACACTAGAATTGATGAAAAGCTGTTGAAGAGTCAGCGTTAACCGATTAAAGGATTTGAAGCTAAATTTGAAGTTGTGGACTCTAAGATAACCAATTTGATTGATGTTAAAATTCCTGAGATTCAAGAAAATTTGAAGAATCAAAAGTCAGGTATAGAAAATCAAATGGATGAAAAACTGAAGACTTTAGAAACTAAAATTAATAAACAAATTGATTCAAAGAACAAATTAATAAGTAATAAATTTGAAGAACAAGAAATTAGTATAATCAATGTTGTGAATGAAAGAGAAATGTTAATGATCAAATAATTGAAGAAAAGCTGAAGAATTTAGAATCAACACTGAACAATACTGTTGAAGAAAAAAGTAAAAGCTTAGAGGCACGACTAACAGAATTAAGTGATAGAAACCTGTTTGTTATAGTAAGAACTGTAGCCTCAGCATCTTCATTTGTTGAAGTTGACAATAAGCTAAAAAATTTAAAGTCAACGATAACTTCATCTAGTGAAGAAAAACTTAATGGTCTTAACAATATTATTGTGGAATTACGAGCAGAGTCAGTCCCATTAAGAAAAATAGAAGAACTAGCTAAGAACTTGAGTGATGTAGAAAGTCTTTTCCAGAAGTTTTCAAGGGACATTATTTCAAATCAGAATGAAATCAGTCAGTTCAAATTAATGCTTCAGAATGAAACTGATAAAAATATACAATTAAACCAGGAAGTGGAAAGTTTGAGTGACCGAGTAAACAATTTGATATCTATGAGAGTTAGAGAAAATTTAGAGAATTGAAAATTCTATGTATAAAAAATGGTAGGCGTAAATATTTTTGGACAACAAGGAAAAAAATCATTTTTATATTCACAACCAGGACCTCCTGGAATAGGTTTTATATATCTTGATGAAGATCAAAATTTAGAATTAAATAATAGAAGACTTGCAAATATTTCTTTTCCAATCGAAGAATTTGACGCTACGAATAAAAAATATGTTGACGAAGTTTTGGAAAATTTGAGGCTTCATCTCAGAAAATATATAGAGGTAAGAGAAGATCTTATCAATGAAAATTATCAGTTCAGAAGTGATTCCATCCAAGCATCTCTAGATGAGAATACTACAGGTTTTCAAGAAAAACTCAGTGAAATTATGACAAATCTCGATGAACATAGTAGAATTTCTGAGGAAAAAAATAGAGGTTATTCGTACGGGTACTTTAGAACACACAGACTTCTTGAGAAATGAGATTAAGAGGTTGGAAGAAGAAATAATGAAAAGTATGAAATTAGACTACGCATATTTCGAGAGAGTATTCAATGACATGAGTTCATAAATTGAAACTTTTAGAAATAATCTTAATGAACAGGATAGAGAAACTATCATAAATACAAATGAAATAGAAAAATTGAAACAGTCATCACAGAAATTGGAGGATGAATGCTGATATTGAAAATAGATTGATATCGTTAGAGAATACTTTGAGACGAGAAGCAGTTGAACCGTTGAACCAAAAAAACTTGGTTTTCTAAAATGCTCCTGAATTGAGCAAAATTAATTTCATATGTTAAAATACAGGTAGATTAAGAAAATTGAAATTTATATCTTAAAGATACTTGGTCGTTTGTGTAAGTCGTTCGGCTTATGATAAAGTAAAAAATTCGTCAAAGAACAACTCTTCTTTCAAATTTTGTGTTTATTTATTTTCATGATAAGGTAATTGAATTGTTTGACTTTCCCTCCAGTTGCTTCGTGACGTATTTCCAGTTGGTGTTGGAATACTGTTACGGGGACCTGTTATCATGGAAAACCGAACCATTCATCTCCGGAATCGAACCTTCAGCTGCTGCGCTTGTCGTAACGCTAGCCAAACACGTTTCCACTCGACCAAAAAGATCTACTATCTAATGGAAAATTTTGGGCTATTACACCTTAGTTGTTTTGAATACGGGAGAAAAAATGCTTCGATTTTTACATTTCACAGTCTTGTTAAAACTTTCTTTACTTTCATTCAGTAAAGAGAAAAAAAGAAAATATTTAATTTAGGTATCAGCGCTACGTTTTGTCAACATAAGAATTTGTCACCTTTGGCGGGATTCGAACCCGTGATGTCTTGGCCTTACCTACCAGCAGTGGCACCTTAGACCACTTGGCTACCACGAGCGGTGAAATTAGGGTCACATTGATGTGTATACTATTTAAATTTCTCTTCATTATATAAATTATTTCGTTTTATCATCTCTGTTCATCATTCTATTAAAACTTTTAAATTAAATTTTGTTTGTTTTCAATAGTTTTTTACATGATAGTTCAAAGGTAAATCATCAATGATTAAAGTTTTGACAAGTCTACCTCGAATTCTCAGTTCATTTTCTATGCACGCCTCACAAAAAATAGTTGAATGGGAAACTAATTCGAATTTCGAACAAGTTTGTAAATAAGGGAAATGATAAAACGGAAATAGTTTTAAATGATGAAACCCTTATAGGTAGATTAGGAAAATTGAAATTTATATCTAAAAGGTACTTGGTCGTTTGTGTAATTGATTTCTGGTTATAAAAAAGTAAAAAATTCGTCAATGAATAAATCTTTTGACAAATTTTTTCTCAATTAATTTTCATTCTTAGGTAATTGTGGTGAATTGTGCTCTAACTGGTATTCCCCTTACTACTTACATTTATTATTAGAAATTACTTTCCAGTAATTTTGTGTATGGAATAAATTTGGAAATTCTAGTTTTGTTTATGAATAAGGTTAGACACAAAAACCTTTCACAGAAGTAACATCAAAGATACCAGGTTCCAACTGCATTCAGTAGGCAACATGGATAAAGTTATTGAAAAATACTGAACAAATGTGAAGTTGGTCAGTGATTGCACACATAAAACTTTTCATGACCAGAATGAATAACACATATTACGCTGTTTCTCTTTGCAGTACATACCCTCAGAGTAGGAATTATCGCACATAGGCTGGACTGACTGGCCTATCCACCGTTTATTGAGAATTCAATACTCCATGGAAGCTTTTCTGCAGAGGTAAAAGCGGCACGAATCTCGATCCTACTTAGATGTCTAAATGTCCTGGTCATTCGTTATTCAGGATGATACGGTGTGGTAAAGGTTTTTGAAAACAAAGCTTCATTCTCTTTGCAATTCGGCAGTTCCCAAAATGGGGTGTGAATTTGATATCGATTTATCACACACAATTACATTGTGTAGTTAATTTCTAGATGTCGGAACTTCAGCGATGTGTGGGTGTCAGTCTCTACTTCACCAGCTCATCATGACGTCATGACGGTGGTGTGGCCTTGGAAATGTCCGACTCTGGTTTAGGACAAGCTCGTCAACGAACGAAAATCTCTTTCAAGGAGCATTCCACCTGTGAGTTAATGTGAGGTTCGTGTAAGCTCATATAGTTATTTTCATTCATTAACTAATATCTTTCCCCTCAATGGAATACAACTACTGTATCTATGAGAATTAGCACTCGCATGGGGAAAATGTGTATGGGCCCTAGCTGAGAGTTATGTAGGCCTTTTTTTGTTGGAACAGAATGCTTTTGTTATGTCAAAGGCAACCAGTTTTCGGTTCACGGCTGTTCTGTTTTTCTGCACCTACTACTGTCATCTTCAACTTTTATCTTGTTTCATGTACTTATTTCTCAACTTAATATTTCCATGTCCCTGCTGTATAGATTCTGCGTTCCATTATCTCCATTCTAAATAGAGCCTCCCTCCTTCCTCTCTTCGAAACGTCTTTTTTAGCTGTTGGCGAGGCACAAACTAACATGTTATTTAACTGATATCTTATATAGGATTTCGTTATAGTAATACCCATGAGGGGGATACGACTAATGTATCTATGGGAGTTAGCTCTTTCAGGGGGAAAATGTGAGGGCCTGAGCTAATAGTTAGGCCTTCTTTTTGCTGAACTAAAATGCTTTGTTAAGTTGTTCCATTCTTATATGCCACTGTCGAGATACCAACAGTTTCTCTAGCGTAGGTTCTAATTTTCAACGTTCTAATTTTGACATACAGTTTTTAAAAATGATATGTCGCCTGGTTTTTGCCCTCTCGTTCTTGTTAAAATTGCGTTGCACGCAAAACTTACCGATAAACCATAGTAGTAATTTTCATGACACCAAACACCTTAAGTAACTTTTTTATACCTTAAAGGCAGAGTGTTGCCCCGTGTAACAGGGCCTTAATTAATCCCTGTTTATTACAGTAGAGTAACTTGATTGGTAACTTTGATGAGTAGTTGTTATAACTATATATATATATATATATATATTACACAAACTCATATATGAAAAGCAATTTTTTCTTCTGAATGCACAGGGTGTAATTTTGAAATCTCACATTACCAGCAAAACACATCAAAATAACTTAAAACACCAACATTATGGAAATTAGATCTTGGTCCACACATAATTAGCTATGGAACAATTTCCATGTTTAAGCCACAATACTTTGAAGCAATCCAAACAGTAAACAGTACCAACGTTCAAAATTGGATCACCGCAATGAACAGCAACGAGCAATGTGATGCCGTTAAGCTCATATGCAATTTTAGATTCGTGAAGGTTCCGATAATTATTCTATGTTGATTAACTTTTTTAAAAATATTTCACTAATTAAAGCTGTTAATTTATAAAGATAGGCTTGTATTTTTTATATGTTCGTTTTCAGTGGTTTCTGCGATAACGTTTTTTTCAACTTGCGATAACGATAGAAGGATAACTTTTTCCCCAACCTGCGATAAACAATAAACGATAAGAAATTTCAAAACCCAACCTGCGGTAAGCGATAAACGGTAAAACGATAGCGATAATTTTTTTTACTTGCTGTAACACAAGCGATAACTGATAAGTACCTTTATTTAGTTGAAATATTAAATAAATCATACAAACTATTTTTCCTCAGTGAAAATTAATTAAACTAAACAAAAACTGTCACTGGAACCAGTCTATGGCCTACGAGTTCTATTCCACATAAGTATCTCTCTCTGAGTGAGACTCTCCCTCCCTCCTCTCCCTCCTCAAGACAGCATCCAGGAGTTTTTCAGGTCTGAAAACGTCAGGCGGGTTGTTGTGACTATTGCCGTCGTGCAAATTTTTGTTATTTTTACAGAAGTCGTCTTTGAATTTATCGTTTATTGTTCCTCATTTTTTGGGACTAGCGGTAAGTGAATGAGCGATTATTTTAGAAAACTTTGCGATAAACGATAAACGATAAAAGGTTTGACCTCAGCGATAATTCTTATTCATCGTTTATCGCTCATCGTTTTTAATAACTTCACATAAAATTATTTTATAAGAAAATAGGTCATTGAGGTTTGGGATTGTTACAAATACGAACGTGATTAACAATTGTACTCTGGTATTCTAACTCTTTAAAAACGAGAAATGTTTCAAAGCCTGAGTTATATAATGAGTAGATCCTGCAATACATTCAGTTAATCAGAATCAAAATACAGTAGTGCATTAATGAGATATTTAGTTAGAATGTTCATATTTTTATATATACTATTATGATCCTGCCTCTTTTAACTTCATTGTTTCACGTGTATTATAAAGTTTAAGGAGTTAAAATTAAAACATTTGAAATTATATTCAAAACATTTGCAGCCAAAGTTGACAAATTTAATCTGTTGAGAATTTCCGTGTGCGTCTCTCAGGTACTTTTCAGTTTGAACTTTAGAGGCTTACAGCTGACCAAGGGCGGAGGAAGAAGCGATATCGGTGAGACCTTTTTTATTCATATTAGAGGATTTATAATTGATCCAATCACGCGACTCGTTCTGCTGGAGCTGGACACGCTTCTTGTTGGTTGTTAGATGGATTTAAAAGAAACTGCCAAGTGCTGCACAACGCCAGTGCATACGCCTCAACTCTCGTAATCTTGGTTCTTTTCTTTGACCTTGCTCCTCATTTGGTTTGTCTGAATGTGTGTGTTTCATGTTTATTTCGTTCAACTAAGGCATTCAGAGCGGTTTACTTACCGGTTCAGTCGAGCCGCCCTTACTATTACTTACATGGTCTGTTGAGCCGCCCTTACTATTACTTACCGGCTTTGTCTAGCGGCCCTACTATTGCTTAACGGCTCTTTCAAACCGCCTCTACTATTACTAGTAGTATTAACTAGGCTCTGTCGAGCCGAACTTACTTAGCTGTCAAGCTACCCAAGTGTTTTCAGAGCCCGTTGGGCCATCCTTAAAACGTTTAACTCTTGTTGATACTTGCTCTGAATGACATTCTTCTACTATAGTCTTTTCGTTATTTTTCCATCTCTTACTTACCCTCTCTGTCTAAAAGAAGCTCCAATGGCTTCACTCAGGAAGTAATTCCTTCGGTGAGGTTAGAGGACTAGACTTGTTTTCCTTATTGAATTTGTATACAACCATATGATTTTATTGAAATAACAACGAGTAACCTAATCGTTTTGTGCATTTTGCAAGTTTATAGTTTATTTTCGCGCAGTAAACCGCAACTAAGGCCGGGTCCGGTCTGCTTCAAACCCGACAGCAGGTGAGGGCGTCTTTTCGGCTCCGCCAAATTCTTGTTGAGCGCCCATCTAAATCTTAATTTGTCAGATGTTCCTACCCTTCTGGAGGTACTATTAAAATACTTAAATAACGTTCCTATTGAATTATTTGTTTTGTCAATGAATTTGAAGCTTAATGTTTTGTTGATAATTCCTGATCACTTGTTTGCTATAGTTTGTCTCGATCATCTCCCTAATCTCCATAGTCGCTTTTGATGTTAGTCTCACCCAATTTTTAACTATTTTTGTGGGCTGCGCTGTTTCCTGTGTGCCCCAGCAGAACACTCGCAAACTAGGAGGAAGCGAGGGCTTACCAACAGATTTTCCTAACGGAATACAGCTCCGTTCTTGCTAAATCTTTGTTAAACTCCTACGTTTTTGTCTTCTATTTTGTTCATAATTAAAACTTTAAAAAACCTTGAAGTGTGTGATTTCCTTACAAATATTCATATAAAAATACAAGATCGTGGGATGATCTCCTTAAAATCCGTTCTCCGCCATGAACCAACGGTTCTGCAGTTCTACACACCACTGTGGCTCTAGCCACATTTAACACCCGAAAAACACATGCTTGTAAGGTCAAATTAAATTGCCTTAATTTAACAATTGAGAACAAGCGATCAGCCCACACAGGTTACACAAGTACCAGCCTGTAAGGTACAGAACTGTTTTTCAAAACATCCGGGCGGCACAATTTGTAATTTTCGCTGCCATCTGTGACTGGCGAACGTTGAGTTTCTGTCTGATGTACGATACAAATCAGCATAGAATGAGGAATTAGTCGTTTCCTCAAACTTCTTTAATTAACCGACTGATCTTCCGAAGGTGCCAGCCTTTGGAAGTCAGCCTCCTCAGCGCATCTTCAAACGATCACACCACAGCCAGCAGTAGTGGAAGCAACAAATCTAGTCAGCTGCAATCTAGTGCTTGACAATAAAATATTTCGAAGCTGTCATATGCTCCCTCCTACAGATGCACCAATATTTTTTGCAAAAGAAAAATATACACATGACTATTAGTAATCAAAAACATTAAAATAACAGACATGAAAAGAAAATGCCCTTTCTATGAATACCATCAAAACATAAGATGAATTCATTTCTAACGAGTAAACACGACTACAAGATGAGAATCGTCAAAGGCCATATTTGTGTTCCATGAGTAATCCGAGGACTAAATCGTGCAGTTCAATACATTCTCAACAGTGATGTAATAACTTTTACATGAGCATCTTCCAGCATATTATGAGCTTGCTGTTCTGTGCTTAAAAATAAGTTTAATGATCAACCGAATGAAGGAATTGAAATGCATTGTAGGTCAACTATTTTTCAATCGAAATAGCGATTAATTGATTTTATTCTGGATAAGTGTTTTTAATAGCATATATGCTCATCATTGGTAGTTATTTTCTGAGCGAGTTTCCATCGACGAGAATCTGTGCTTACTAGAAATTTTTAGGCTTTCGTATGCAAATAATGTTCATTTCTTTTTGATGCATTTTACTGAAATTAATGTTTTAAAATTCACAGTGGTTGCCGCGATGAGTTTTTTTCAACTTGTGATAACGATAGAACGATAACTTTTTCCCCAACCTGCGATGAACAATAAACGATAAGAAATTTCAAAACCCAACCTGCGGTAAGCGATAAACGGTAAAACGATAGCGATAAATTTTTTCTACTTGCGATAACAAAAGCGATAAATCATAAGTACCTTTATTTAGTTGAAACAGTAAAAAAAGCATACAAAGTATTTTTCCACAATGAAAATTAATTAATCTAAACAAAAACTGTCACTATATATATAGAACCAGTCTATGTCATACAAGTTCTATTCCACATAAGTATCTTTCTCTGAGTGAGACTCTCCCTCCCTCCTCTCCCTCCTTAAGACAGCATCCAGGAGTTTTTCAGGTCTGAAAACGTCAGGCGGGCTGTTGTGACTATTGCCGTTGTGCATTTTTTTTAATTTTTACAAAAGTCGTCTTTGAATTTATCGTTTATCGTTCCTCATTTTTTGGGACTGTCTGTAAGTGAATGAGCGATTATTTTAGAAAACTTTGCGATAAACGATAAACGATAAAAGGTTTGACCTCAGCGATAATTATCATTCATCGTTTATCGCTCATTTTATCGCACGCGGCAACCACTGATAATTCATGACAAACAAAAGGTAAGGTTAAATAAACCGAGAGATTCAGGATGCTTCAATATTCTGAGATCAGATCAAACAAGACGTGACCAAACCAGGCCAGAGATCGGACCAGAGACCGGACCAGAGGCCAGACCAAAGACCGGATCAGAGACCGGCCCAGAGATCGGACCAAATGCTGCACCAGAAACTGGACCAGAGATCGGACCAGACATCGGATCAGAGACTGGACCAGATGCTGGACCAGATACCGGACCAGAGACCAGACCGGACCAGAGACAGGACCATAGACCGGACTAGAGAAAAGACGAGAGTAAGGACCAGATACCGGACTAAATGCTGTACAAGAGACCGGACAAGAGACCGGGCCAGAGGTCAGACCTGGGATAATCAGGTAAAATGGATTGGAGTAGGTCAAATTAGATGTCTGTTTAAGCCTTCTTAAGCGCAACAAAGGCTTTCCAAAAAAAGGAAGGAGGAAGGCATTAATTAGTATGTCCTTAATGGGATGTGGAATTTATGCCCGAGGCAAATGGAAATAGGGAGTTGAGGAAGAAGTTCATTAAACAAGATAAAAATTGGAGAAGAAAGTTGCAGGTACAACAAAAACAGCATAATAGTACCCGAAAAAACAGAAAGGAAGGTCTTTCAACACAAAGAAGATCTATCTGACTTTTTACCCGGGACCTCACACATTTCCTTTTGAGCCCTAATTCACATAGATGCAAGGACTGTATTCCCCTGAGGGGTATGAAAAACTTCCCTTTTTCTTAATACTAAGTTGGACGAAGCAAAACTTCCACAAAAATATTATAAAATCAATAATTACTAAATTTGAACTGAATGTGGCCATTAACAAAATATTAGTTGTCATAGATTAGCGTGGAAACACTTAGCAACAGAAACCTTAGCAACGTTCTATCGGTGGAAGCTACTCTACGTTCCAGGTCAACCTGAAGGTGTCATGATGACACACCTAGGTGTGTCAATACTTCTCTGAGTGTGTCTTTATATAAATCTTCTACACCTTTTTCACTTAAAATTAATCTAAGTCAAGTTCAATTTATTCCAAGTCAAGTTCAAATTAACCCGAGTCAAGTTTAAATTAATCCGAGTCAAGTTTAAATTAATCCGAGTCAAGTTCAAATTAATCAAAGTCAAGTTCAAATTAATCCAAGTCAAGTTCAATTTTATCCAAGTCGAGTTCAAATTAATCCGAGTCAAGTTCAAATTAATCCAACCCTCAGTTGAGTTAAAAAATGACATTAAAATTTGTTAATATTAGTTTTTTGTGTTGAATATGTATCTATTGGATGTGATAAGCAAAACTGGTTTCGATGATTTATTACACTCCAAGGTATTTATATACGTGAAATTCCACTTTACCACATATATGAAATCAAATACATGCAAGTACAAAATATTATCATTGGACGATGTGTAGATTTGATCAATTCAATATTATTTTTAAAATTCAACATATTATACTTTCAAGACTCCAATAACTTTCAGAATAACCATTTTACGAATATTCAAGTCTTGAAAGTGCGATATATTGAATTGTGAACACACACATATATAATCAGTATTATGTTAGAAACATTGTTTCTTGTATTATTATTGTGTATTGTAAGTGGATCCTACATTTCTTCACATTAACTAACACGAAATTAGAATGAATGGTAACATTTTCATCGCTAATGCAAAAATATATCTGGGTAATAATGTACATGTATAAATTGTAATCAAACGGAATCGTACATTAGTAGTACTCAGTGAATCGCATTTGTTTATTTCTTTTAAAGATTAAATCTACACATCGTTCAATGATAACCTTTTGTATTTGCATGTATATGATTTCATAGATCTGATAAAGTGTAATTTCACGTATGTAAATACCTAGGAGTGTAATAAATCATCGAAACCAGTTTTGCTTATCACATCCAATAGATACATATTTAACACAAAAAACTCAAATTAGAAATTATTATGTCATTTTTTAACTCAACTGAGGGTTGGATTAATTTGAACTTGACTTGGATTAATTTGAACTTGACTCGGATTAATTTGAACTTGACTCGGATTAATTTGAACTTGACTTGTATTAAATTGAACTTGACTTGGATTAATTTGAACTTGACTCGGATCAACTTGAACTTGACTTGGATTAAATCGAACTTGAATTAGATTAATTTGAAGTGGAAAAGGTGTAGATGTGGTTCATAAAGATATATATCCATCTTAAGAGTACCCGCGATTAAAATATTCTTGTACTTGTGCACTGGTGAAACTCGTATCACAGATACGATCATTAAGCATAATTTAAGAACGTGAAAGGGAGACAGACTAACTAACCAAGACGGACCGACGAATTTAATTTGTTCAATATTCAATTGAATGCTGTAATAACATAGGGGAAATTAAGTACAGGATTACACAAATTTATTTATTTATTTGTTTAAGGAGGCACTTAGCATTTTATTGTATAAGTATATATAATCAACACTTTATGGGGTATTTTTTTGTGCAGACAGATTTCAATTGCAGATACAAAAACTTATATAAATCGATTAATACGAGTAGTAAAATGCCCAAAACTCCTTAGTTTTTGAGTCATAGGGACTTAAAGAAACTTCAAAACTCAAAATAGGATACCACGTGCGCGCCAATGTTAGCGCTAGTTTTGTTAGTTCCGACCCCACCAAAGCAGTTTTCTGTTATTGCTACAGTGAAACCTGGAAGCATTTTACAGTTACGAAAAATTTTCAGTTTAAATATTCGTAATGAAATTAACACTAAGACATCAATGATAAACTTCGTTAGTTGTTTCATCTAATTAATAAAACGCACATGCATTATTAAATGCTTTCTCGCCTGAAACTGCAGATATCAAATTAATCCCGTCAAGTTCAATTTAATTCAAACAAAGTTCAATTTAGAACAAATCAAGTTCAACTTAATCCAAGTCAAGTTCAAATTAATCCAAGTCAAATTGAAATTAATTCAACCGTTAGATGAGTTAAGAATTGACATAATCATACGTCAATTGAGCGGGCATTTTTGTATTAAATATATATCTATTGGAAGTGATAAGCAAGACAATCGTTTTTCCTTTCAGCAAGGAATACATGAAATTTCTGCCGGTGTTGCAATCTAAAGAGACAAGCTGTCGTAAAATGTGCTAAGTACCCATCATCAGGAGGGAGAGTGTGATTCAGATCTATGACCGGCGTAAAAGAGACAAGTCATTTATGAGAACTTTGGATTATACTACTCATTAAAATTATTTTGAATTTCTGAATTAATGGCAGTTTGCATCTATTAAAATATTTAAACCCAAAAGGCAATATTTTCAAAATGAAAAGGAGAACCAAGGCGTATATAAACATTTCTACTTGTAAACATTTTTACTTGTAAACGTTTCGGAAAACCTGGTTTCCATCATCAGTACTGAAAATGAAGTAACAGATAAAAAATGAAATTAGATGTCTACTACAATAAGAGAACTTCTAGTAACCTCAATAAACATGAAAAATAAAATGCGAGTATAAACAAAAAAGGGACTGCTAAAAACTATAATCGCACACCTACACACACACACACACACACACACGCACATCCACACCGACACTAAAAACTTTAGGCATACCTAAGCTATTGGAGCAATGTGTAATTTTGCGGCACTTTGATCATTATTCAATTTCGGTTTAACTGTATATATGAATAGTGATTCTAAAACTCTCAGATCGTGTTCTCTATTAGTTTTAGCAAGAGTTGAAAAATTTGAGGTTTTAAATGGATGGTCGCACTTAAAACAATGGTCTCGGATTACAGACTGAGAAGGGCAGGCGTATGGACGACCTGTACGGTGAGATATACCTGAATGTTGGCTGTGGCGAATAAACTGCTGGAGCATTGTGCTACCAACATACGATTGCATGCAACAATCACATTCATACAGATACAAACAACCACTTTGCAGGCATTCATTCACACGTTCCTTCCTATGAAAAAATGAGGCTATTTTAAAATTGTTTCTATAAAATACACGAACGTCAATAGAGATAAAATACGTATGCACCAACGACATGAGTTCTTTCTTCAGTTCAGCATTCAAAAAGCCGAGGTAAGGTAAGTTGACAAATACTTTTTCTTTTGCAGCCGTCAGAGTTAAAGGAGGAGAAGAAAGTTTTTTATCTAAAAATGTTTTTACAATCCTATTAATCAGTTAAATTGGGTATTTGTTTTTAAGAAACATTCGGCGCAATAATTCAACCTCTTCATGAAAAATTTGATACGAACTAGAAATATTATATGCTCTGTGCAAGAGCGTATTAACACATGATTTCACATATCCCTTGTAAATACAACTAAAATAATTCGTTGCAAGGCCCGTAAATGTGGGTTTTCTGTAGACCGATGTTAGCAACGTAGAATTTTTTTTTCGAATTAACACGTCTAAAAAAGGTAATTGGTTATTGTGCTCCATTTCCATTGTGAACTTGATATTAAAGTGAAAATTATTAATGTAATGAAAAAAAATCTCAGCCTGATCATGGGAATCAAAAAGTGCAAAGGTGTCATCCAGGTATCGCCTGGAGAATTTGGGCTTGAATTCAGGCGGGCATTGCTCTAATAAAGTTTTTTCCAGACTAGCTAAAAAAGAATTCGCAATTAAAGGCGAAAGGCTTGAGCCCATTGCCAACCCGTCAATTTGCTGATAAACCTTATCATTGAACAAGAAGTAGGAGTCTTTCAAAGCGATTTCTAGAAGTCGTTTAAGTTCTACCTTATCGTAATTAAGAATTTGCTTCCATTTCTGATGAATGCTGTCAAGTAGAACCTTAATTGATTCGTCCAGAGGGACATTGGTATACAGCGATTCAATGTCATAACTACACATAAACATTTTATCCATATTCTCAATAGCAGACAGGTCACGTACAAATTGATAAGAATTTTCTACCATGAATTCGCTATTACAGGAATTTTTCATATTTATTGAGGTTACTAGAAGTTCTCTTATTGTAGTAGACATCTAATTTCATTTTTTATCTGTTACTTCATTTTCAGTACTGATGACGGAAACCAGATTTTCCGAAACGTTTACGAGTAAAAATGTTTATATACGCCTTGGTTCTACTTTTCATTTTGAAAATAAGATTTCCGAAAAATCGACCTATCAACTCAATTAAAGGTAATATTGTGTTACACGCAGTGGAATTGAGGATTTATATAACTTTTTCACATATACATGCAAGTACATGAGAATACCATTGGACGATATGCAGATTAAATATTTAAAATAAATGTAGCAACGAAATCCTATTTTCGCTCGTCCTAACGATTTTCGTAGAAGCAAGTTACAATTTATTTCAACGACAGAGATGACATATTTGCATTGGCCTATTAATTTGAAGGGATGGCAACATATTTATTGCGAATGCAAGAATGTATCTGTGTGGTCATGTACTCTTATAAATTGGGTTCAAACGAAATTGTACGTAAGTACTCAGTGAATCGAATTTGTATATTTCTTTAAAGATTAAATCTACATATCGCCCAGTAGTAATCTTGAGTAGCTGCATGTGTATGATTTCATACATCAATATGTGATATAATGGAATTTCACGCATATCAATCTTTATATGAGTGTAAATAAATCCTCGATACTATTATGTGTAACATCAAATTGTTTTTTGAACATAAATTTTCAAATGGATACATACCACAATTAACGTCGAATTTTAAAATAACTTCAATGAGAATGTGCAGTCATCTATCTGGGTATTAGTACTAAACAGAGGTGATATAAGCCGATCATGTCGAGGCATAGCTGCTCACTCCTGTTTTGCTTCCCCTGCTGATAACATCTAGCGGATCACTCTTGTACTGCCGTCCACACTAATAACATCTACCAATAAATCGTCCCAGCCTTCACTCCGAGTTTACTTCCACCTGCGTAGTACGCACATTTGGTGGCACAGCATGTGGTGAACTCAACCCACATTCGTGAACTCATAAGTGTTACAGTGGATTTCAAGTGTTCTGTGTTAAACATCCTTCGAACAGTATAAACTTCCAATGTGTACCGGCAGGAACAATCAATTGTGGCAACCCCAAGAAACGACCCTTGTATTTGGCATTCGCATACCAATAATTGTGCTACTGAACGCCGAGACCCAAATTGAGATATTGCTCCACCACAATTCACCACTAAGAACAAGAGTTTTGATATATGAAGCCGGCGACGAAGTTGAGTTCGTATTTGAAGTCAAGATTGCAGCGTTCCCAGCGTCAACCATTGAGTGAATTCTACATCTACAATTCTACAAGAAGTGAATTCTAAATCTACAAGTGCTAAAAACAATTTAATTGTGTTGAGATAAATTACTACGATAGCATCAATAACAGTAGCAGTAATTTGCATCAGTAACAGTAGCAGTGCATTGCATCAATAACTGTACGAGTGAAGTGACACATACTTTCATTTAGAATTAAAAATTCTTAAACGTGGTGCACTGTATCTTCGTGTAAAAAGAAGTATCATCTTGCTGTACCAGTCGACATCATTGCTGTACCTGCATTGACTGTTCCCCCACCCATCTTGCCTGCCACGACGAAGTGAGCTGCTGTTGTCTTCTTGTCTCAGATAAGTCTTTAGGAAAAAGCATTTTCTGTAACTAGATGCAAGCGGTCTCGTTCTCTGAGCAGCGCATTCTTTTTGTTGCAAATATTGCTGCGGACGTTTTGTGCCGTACCCACTTCCTGTGTAGCTTGCAGACAGTCAGTTTGAGTCTGTGCTTGGTGGACGACGGATCTGCGTCAGTCAAGATCGGTTTAGCAGTTTACCCCATTTTTACCTTCAAATTAACATTGTAAGTTTCACATTTTGCATAAATTAAGTAATAGTGTTAGTGAAAGTGTAATGAACACTTTGAATTAAACTTTTGAAGCTTTAAATTGATATAAATTCACATTTCCTTGCTGTGTAGCAGCGATTTTTTTTTAACGCCTTATCGTGAGAATTGTCGTGAGCTTCAGCAGTCACGTACACGCTGCACGGTTTTATTGAGAAGTCACCAAGATTTGCTCTGATTGTGGTGTTTGAGAGTGCCACTATTTATTGAATTTAATCGGAAGTATTGGTTAGGTAATTTTATTGTTGTTATTGATGTCTTGTGATTACTATTGTGGTTAACACTATTTCATTTTCTGTGTATTTTGCCTGTATTAGATGTGTTTTATTATTTCTTTGCTACTATTTTGTGATTATTGATTCAGGTGGAATTATTAATTTCGCTGTGTATTGATGGAAGTTAGGCAAAATATTTTATTTTTTGTTCCGAAGGGATGCATTAATTTTTGATTGATCTTTGATTAATATTGAATTTTGACGTTTTATTAGGAATAGGGAGATTTTTGAATTGTTGAGGAAATAAGAGTAATTGATGTCTGATTACTTTGATAGTGATGAGGAAGTAGTTCGAACAGAGGCTACGGTAACTAAATTCGGTCGTATTTCTAAACCTAGAGTAACTAGTGTGACTCAAGTACCGACAATGGCGACCCCAACAACAGCAGGGCCTAGTTCTAGTGTTCCTAGTAATGTTAACACGACGCAACTTGCACGTGACATTGCTGCAAATATAAATGTACCCACTGTCGGAACGATAATGACGAACGCAGAGCTTCCCATATTCAGGGGAAGGAGACGGGTCCATGATGGAGAGTTCCTAGAAAATAAGAGTTTTCATACTCATATACAGAATCTCAAGGCATACATGTCCTTGTTGCCTGATGCCACTAGTGACGAGCGTCGTAAGGAAATTCTAGTACGATCAGCAATCAAGAACGTAGGAGATTTCAATAGCGTAGTTACGAAATTAGTTAACGCGGACCTCAATTATTCTTTTGATCAGGTAGTTCAGATACTTGAGGACATTTACGTCTCGCGTGGCGAGAAGAGTATTCATGCATTGGCTTGCGACCTAAACGAGTTGAAATTGGTAAAAAACAATGCCCTCGCGGCACAGCTCGTGAACGCGTTTTCAAAGATTAGAAAGCTTACGGAGAGTATTTTAAATTCAAACTCGCTAGGGTGGCAGCGTCACGCATATTTTCAGAACTGCACAAATCAGGCTGAGTTGAAAAAATTTGTAGGCGACAGCATGTCGTACAGTTTGGCATTGGCGATTTTAGGTCCTCTTTTTGATGAGTCGTTCGCTAGGAAAATTTTTGAAACACAATTTTCCACTGCCGAGGAGCTATTGGCTAAGTTAATTTCCGCAGTGCGAAGTCAGAGCGAGTCAAAGAAAATTCTCGCGCAAAAGTATCATGTCAGACAAGACAGTGAGAGTTACGTAGGTGAGGTGACTAGTGAATTTGAGGAAGTTTTGGAAGAACCAGATCAATTCCAGGAGAACGAGGTGTACTACGGAAGTGTCGGAAATTACCGTAGGAATTTTCGGTCAGGAGTACGTAGGATTGTTCCTAAGCCCTGGATCAGAAATCCTCGTATTAGAGGACGAGAGTTAAACAGTTATGTAGGTGATAGAAGAAATGGATACTTAGAATGTAACATGATGAAATCAGACAGTAGTAGTTCTGGTTCTGGTCAATTCAGAGGAAATTCAGGTACGAAAAAACCCGGTTTCCCGTACTGTAACTCTTGTTCAACGGTAGGGCACTTTGAGTGCCGACCTCAAGGAGGTCAAGTTCAAGGAGGTCAGAGAGGATGTTTTGCCTGCGGCGGAACTCATGTAGTAAAAAATTGCAGAGCATCAGGTTCTGAAATCCGAAATTACAAAGCGTATCTGCGGGGTAGAGGTAACTCAAATCGAGGTAAAAATGAAGTCCATTGGGCGGAAACCGAGTCAAGTAGTTTTTTAAGCTAGATGGAGGAAGTAAGGGAGAGTTAAAGCAGATTGAGCCCGAGTTAATTAGCGGTACCAAACTCGTTAAACTGGAGACCGTGGTAATCCCAGATACCACCGAAATAACCAAATCGTATGTTGACCCTGTGTTTAACTGTAAAAATAGATATAGTTTATTACAAGAAGAAGAGCTTGAAAATGACCATTGTCAAGGCAAAACGGTGGAATCATATTTTTCTGTGTCCGTTGTAAAGAATTTTGATAAAAATTCTGGATTAGTGTCATTCAAGGAGTGCAACAAGCCGACAATCATTATTCGAAATAACGATCAGTATCTGAATGCCTTGCTTGACAGTGGATCGGAGAAGTGCCTTATTAGTTACAGACAGATTAAAAATTTGAGTGATGAAGTCAAGCCGAGTAATTTAAGAGTCAAGGGGATAAGCGGAAAAAGCGACGTGACCGGTGAGGTAGAGTTATCCATTAAAATCCCGGGCACCAGTAAAGTAATTAGAACCAGTGCACTTATTGTCCGTGAAGCTAAATTTAACTATGATTTAATTCTAGGTCGTGACGTCTTAAAAGACGCCGTCATTAACTTCAGAGAGAAGGAACTTCTTTGGAATAATGTTGCAATTCCTTTTCAAGATTTAAATGTGGAACCTTTGTTAAGCAGAGAAGTTGTAATGCGAAAAATAGTGAATAGTGATTGTCTATTATCAGAGATTGCGGTCGCCAGAAAGACCAAGAGGCAATTAAAAAATGATGACTGCAGCAGGAAAAATGATGACTGCGGCAGAAACAATGCTGACTGCAGGAGAAAAAATGCTGACTGCGGGACAATGAGAGCTGCGGTAGCTCAGAGACAGACCATGAGAGCTGCGGTAGCTCAGGCACAGACAATGAGAACAAAACAATTAATTGTTCATTGTAATCAGGCTGAAGTACCTGGTAATTCGCTTAACGTTGTTTATGGGTTCATTAGGAAACCAATTGTAGGAGAATATATGGTTCTCAAAAGATGTCTTGACAATGGTGCTTTCATAGCTGACTCAATTGTGCATGTAAATGACGACGGTGTGGTGCCGGTTATGATTCTAAATCCAAGCGATGAGAGTGTGTATCTCGCTGAGAACACGATGCTATGCAACGTGGAATTGATAAAATCTGATGATATTGAGAGCGAAGTATATCTGACGAGCGTGGAAACAGCGCTCAGAGATGCAGCTGACGTTGAAGTAAATTTTGTTGCGGGGTCAGATACGATGGAAGTTAAATCGACATGTGGTGGAAAGGATACCATGGTTGATAGGAAACTTTGTTCGGAAGCTGATACTCGTGGCAGAGGTGAAATTCTTATTGATGATAAGGAGTTAGGGTTAAATGCAGAAGTAAATGCAGGGTTAATAAGTGGAGAAAGTGGAGAAAAGGAGTTAAGACGTGACTTGACGGTAAATGATATTTCATGCAAGGAAGATGACGAACAATTACCTTTAGTTAATTTGTTAAATAAGTACCGTGATGTAGTAACTTTGGAAGGCGAAAAAATAGGTGTAACGAATATTTTGAAGCATCATATTCAGTTGAAGACTGATGCGCCTGTGTTAAATTTAGCTCCCTACCGCATACCTCATAAGTACCAAGAAGAGGTAATGAGAATAACTAATGAGATGCTCGATCAGGGAATAATAGAGGAGTCGTCCTCTGACTTTAATTTCCCTGTCATTGTCGTTAAAAAAAAAATCAGGAGATCTGCGTCCCGTGATAGATTTCCGTTCCTTGAATAAGGTTTTGATTAAACATTCTTACCCCATTCCCCGTATTGACGACATTTTATCGACGTTAGGAGGTAACACGTGGTTTTCTAACCTTGATCTTCGCTCGGCATTTCATCAGATAGAGTTAGAAAAAGAGAGTAGGAAATACACGGCATTTAGCGTAAATTACCGTAAATATCATTTCTGTCGTGTACCGTTCGGACTTTCTACGTCTCCGGGAATATTTCAAAGAGTAATGATATCTGCTCTTGCACCCATTCTGGGTAAACTAGCTTTCGTCTTCCTAGACGATATATTGGTGTTTTCAAAAAATAAAGATCAGCACTTGATTGATATAGAGATTGTGCTTAAGGTGCTGCGATCCGGTAATTTATCCTTAAAACCTGAGAAATGCCATTTCTTTAAAAAAGAGCTCGAATATTTGGGCCATATCATTGCCGCCGACGGTATTAAGTGTAAACACTCACAGAAATTACAAGACTGCCGAGCGCCGAACAATGTGAAGGAACTACAACAGTTTTTAGGTTTAGCAAATTATTTTCGAAATTTTTTACCCAACTTTGCAGAGGTAGCTTACCCCTTGTACAACCTTTTGAGAAAGAATGTTGTCTATACTTGGACAGACGAGTGTCAAAGAAGTTTTGATTTCATGAAGTCGTTACTAACTTCTGACACAGTTCTAAGACATCCTGACTATACTAAAGACTTTCATGTTTTTACTGACGCTTCCAATACAAGAATTGGTGCTGTACTAATGCAAGCGGATGATTCAGGCGACAAAATTCTAAGACCTATAGCTTATTTTAGTAAAAATTTAAATTCGAGCCAGCGAAGATATTCTACTACCAAAAAAGAGTTCTTCGCAATTCATTCAGCTCTAAAACACTTTAAGTATTTAATAACTGGTTACCCCGTCCGGGTATACTCAGATCATAAGCCTTTGGCGCCACTTTTTAATAAAAAATTGCCTGAGGACACCAACATGGCACGCTGGTGCCTAAATGTACATTCCTTTGATCCGGTTGTAAAATATCTACCTGGTAAAGAAAACGTTGTAGCAGATTATTTAAGCAGATTACCTGTTAATAACGAGAAGTTAAACCTTAAAGAACTAAATTCTTGTGATGATTTGGAAGTCGCATTTGAATCAGAAGTTTGTGTGGTGGAGACTCGAGCACGAAACAAACGCATGACAGGAAGCGAGGTAGTTGACCTGCCTCTGACTCGAGACGATGCTGACAGTGCAGCAGACACAGACACACGACCGGCGCTGATAAATTATGTACCGACAGAGTCTGAGATATCTTGGACGATTAAGGAGTTTATCGACGAACAAAACAACGACGCATTTTGCATGGAAATTAAGAATGCATTATTACATGACAATATTTCGACGATACCAGACTTGCAAAAATTTTTAATTTTGAATGATATTCTTTATCGACGTAGAGAGATTGATAATCGACCAAGTACAATACTCACAGCAGTTGTACCAAATTCCTTAATGAGTAAGGCCATTCTGGCCATTCACAGTCTATATCACACAGATTACAAGCATACTTTGTTCAAATTTAAGTTGAAATATTGGAATCAATTAGAGAAAACTATTGTACGGAAATTTGTTAAGGATTGCGAGGTTTGTAAAATTCTTAAAGCAAGACCTTCAGTTCCAATCAAAATTTTGACAGCTCCAATAGCTACAAAACCTTTTGAGGTTGTGTCTATGGACCTGTTAGGGCCGCTTAAAGTTACCGATAAAGGGAATAGGTACATACTCGTAGTGATAGACCTTTTTTCACGTTTCTGCAGGTTGTATGCGATCTCCAATCGCAGTACTGAAACAATTATTGAGTGTCTAAGTAACTGTTTTGCACTACTAGGTTACCCCAAAACACTCATCTCAGATAACGCGTTAGAATTCACGTCAGTGGCGTTAAAGCAGTATGCAAAAATTCATGACATTGCTAAGAGAGAAGTTTTAGCTTATAGCCCACATTCTAATGCGATCGTTGAGCGCAATAATAGAAAAATAAGTAATCTTTTACGATTATATGTAAACACTCTTACACATACCGAGTGGGATCAATTACTTGAAGTAGTTGAGAATGCGTTAAATAATGCATTAAACTCTACGTTAGGCGAAACGCCGAGTTTCGTGGTATTCAACCGCGATACGTGCCCCTTCTATCAGGCAGAAAATTTCGATTCAGTAACATATAATTTTGATAATGAATTAGATTTAGTTAATATGAGAGCCAGAGAAGCCGTTCGAACAGTAGAAAATATCAGAAATTTAATTATCAATAACACGACGGAGCGAAATCTCTATAGAAACCTTAAGCGGCGCAACAAAGATATTAACGTAGGTGACAGAGTTCTTTTAAAGAACCATAATAAATCCCATAAGCTTCAATTAAATTGGATTGGACCTGCGATCGTCCAGAAAGTGAAACGTAATTATGCTGATATCAAAATTGGATCTAAAATGGTTAGGAGTAATATTAATCATTTGTTACCCCTTAAAAAGGTAAAAAATGTGAGTTAGAATAACAATTGCATTATGTTTTTGACGTTGAAAACACGACGATTTACGTGTAACCTTTTTACCTTCGTTTTAACAGTTATCAATAATGCTAAGGATGTAATCATAATTTTAAGAGTTTTTTTGCTATTTGCAAATATGTTTTGCGTTCATTTTAATCTCAGTAATCCGTTGTATTTTATAGGTTGTTCTTATTCTTACGATGTAATCAAGTCAAATGAGGTTATGTTAGGTATTTTACCCCTGAGGAATTTGTACCGTCTAGCTTTCAGTGTCGCTAGGACGTTTTATTAATTTTTTTTCTCAAAATTCACTCAGACATTCGTATTGCTAAATTGACGGTTTTTAATTGTGAACGTTTGATCAGGCTGTGAATTGAGTTCGCTGAGCCAGAAATTTATGCAGCGAGACGCGCACTTGCGGTCTTGCCGAGCTATTTTTATCTGACCGGAATGTCACTGATCTAGATGTCGATGATTCCGATCGTTCGACGATCAGCGGAAATTTAAATTAAATTCATAAGGCAGGTGTCTTGTCACCTGACACATTTTTTTCTCAGCGATCAGCGATAATATTTTGTATGCGAGAGTTATCGTGGTTCAATGACTCTTGAGAGTCAACCGAGATTGATACCAAATTGTAGGTTGTATTTATTTTATTGTACAACGGCCATGCTAATCTTGTTTGTATCTTTTGATTTCAGGGATGGGCAATGCACAGAGTAATATAGACGTGGATACCCTCGTCGCGGCCTTGTCCACCCACTCAACGACGATAAACGAAAAGTGGGTGGAAGAAAACGCAGTAACCAGGATGGAGTTACTGCCAGACCGTGTCACCGACATCGTTATCATGGGATTAATCCTATCTACGATGATTATGGGGACCATACTCTACCACATCAAGAAGCAAGTAAAGATGTTAACGGCGACGCAGCGGGAGAATTTTTCTCATGCCATGGCGCGGGGCAGGCCGCCAAGGGTCCTCCATCAGGATCAATAATTCACGTCGCGCGCGATCTTGTGGTGGTGAATGTGCCACACTTAGGGCGGGCTGGACGTCCCAGAGATGCAGGCCGTCCCAGTAAATCCTGCGGTGCGCGACGAGTTTAAGTTGAAAATAATAGGTTGAAAAAATTTCATTGAAACGAAATTAGAAATAATCGGAAAATAATCGGGAAGTGATTAGGTATTAGTTGAAAAGTGAAGCGTTCTGAAATTATGTGTAGTGAAGTAGGAATTGCGTATCGCGAGAAATATGCGATGCAATGCGCGCAGTGTTTTTTCTATCCATGCTTTTAAATATTATGTTTAGGTTAATTTGTTAAGCATGCGTTTAGTTTAAGTATACTATTTTTAATATTGACGCAAAATTTTAATTAGCATTTTCTTCATTTGTCTTGGTTTTAGAAGTTTGACTTTTCTAATTTGAAAATGTTGTGTTTTGATTGCAATTTCTTTAATCGTGTGACAATTCGAAATTCGACATTGCGATTTTTTATTTTTGTTTTGTCTAAATTTTTCTAATAGGAGTTGTTGCGAAAATAGGAAATTATTTGCAATCATATAGGGTGTTTGGTTTATTTTTCGATATTCCGTGGATTATTTTTTACCAATATGAAATGGCGTTTGACTATTTACCCTTTACGACGTTCTGCATGGCTGTCGACGTGCTGATTATATTTGAGCACGGTAAGTAAGCAGCTTCGCTTTTTTGCGTGTTTCCTATGCTTCGCTTTTATGCTTTTTAATTATTAAGTTTTTCTTAATTTTTTCAAATGCATTATCATTTATTCTGTTTAGAGTGTTTTAAAAATTTATTTTTAAATGCTATGTTTTTTTTGGGTTGTATGTGGTAAAAGGGTAACTGGTTAACAGAAACAAAAGTGTTTAAGCATTTATTTTGACTGTGGTTTCGGTGCGTAAAATTTATTTGCTTGAATTTCTAAAAAATTTACTTAACCGTATTTTTCGTTTTGGCGTTTTATATTTGGTTAATATATACTACACCAGGTTGTATTAGCAGAGAGGATAGAGTATTAAAGTATTAATAGGGAATATTTTTTTTTCTTTCTTTCTTTAGTTAACATGTTTCTGCGACTTGAAATCAGTAAGTTAATTAATTTATTTTTTCTTGAAGTTCTAACATGTTTTTTGCTAATGCATTCTAGTTTAATGCGTTTTAACTATAATCTTTTGCTTGCGTTAACCAATAACATATTTAGTGGTGTTAACGGTTCTTCTTTACCAGTTTTAAACTGCGTGTTTTACTCGCTTGTGCTTATTTTGCTTTTTATATGTTAAGTTTCTATGACAATATGCAATAATTTTCTGTGTTGCGATCATGCTAAACTTTGGTTTATGTTTAATCCTGGTTGTGGTTTGATTGCGGTAATAAACTAAGTTTTAAAAAAGGTGTTTGAAAAAAAAAGGAGTTACATTTTTTTTTTTTTTTGAATGCGGTGTTCTACATTTATTGATGTTTCGGTTTATTAATTTGATTTTCAATGATCCTAAACATGTGTTTAAATTTATAGTGTTTTGCGTTTTAAATTTACTATGTGGATAACTAACCTGATTGGCAGGGGGTAAGTTAGTTAAGCATTTTTCTTTTAGCACGTGGTTTTATTATGCTTTAGTTTAGAACTTTAGTTGGTTCTAGCTTAGTTTTTGTGGTTAATTAGTCAAGTGTTAACGTGTTAGTTTTCTAGTTGCGTTACCTAACCGTTTTTTGGTAATGTGACAGTTAGCTTGCGTTTTTGAGTTAAGGTTATTTAACAGTAGCGTATCGAGCGTTTTATTTTTAAAGCAAGTATGTGCAATATTGTTCGCGGAGGCATACTTTGTTTTGCTTGTTCTAATAACGCTTGGCTGGTGCGATTAAACATTTGATTAATAATTTTTTTTTGCTATTATGAATGTTGTAAGAGTAAACGTAATTTGATTTTTGATATTTACGAAGAACGATTCGTAAAGATGCCTGCATATCATATGGTTCTTTAAAGCTTGATATTTGTTTTATTTTGCAGTAAATTAATTGATATTTTATTAAGCTTTGAGAAAAACTTGTGAGTTAATTGGTTTGAGTATGTTTAACTGGTGCAATTAGTTCAATTAATTTTGCATTTAATTGAGTTCATTTTGAAGTGTAGCTTTCACTCGTTTTGGGGGGGGAGTTATGTGCAGTCATCTATCTGGGTATTAGTACTAAACAGAGGTGATATAAGCCGATCATGTCGAGGCATAGCTGCTCACTCCTGTTTTGCTTCCCCTGCTGATAACATCTAGCGGATCACTCTTGTACTGCCGTCCACACTAATAACATCTACCAATAAATCGTCCCAGCCTTCACTCCGAGTTTACTTCCACCTGCGTAGTACGCACAAGAAGTATAATACAGAGTTTTCATAATTGACTCGTATCTTTTACGCCAGTCAAAGATCTGAATCATACTTTGACTCCTGATGCTGGGGACTTAGCACAGCTTGTCTTTAGACAGAAACACCTGCGGAAATTTTATGTATTCCTTGCTGAAAGGAAAACGATTGTCTTGCTCATCACATCCAATTTTGAACCCAAAAAACGCTCGCTCAAATTAACGCGTGATTATGTCATTTTTTAACTGAACTCAAGGTTGGATAAATTTGAATTGGACTTATAGAAAAAACCTATCGAATGTTTAGTAACTCAAAACTTCAAGGTCTCTTCTTTACTACAAATTTACTATCGCACAGGAAATTAACCAAATTCACCATCGCAAAGACTTTAATTCTGATAAATTTTGTAGAGTCACAAGATTCAGAGCAAATGGATTCAACAGTTAAGTTTCAGAAAATTTTAAGGATAAAATTGCAGAGGAGTTAAACGGCAGTCTTTTGGATGACTGAGGCAGGCAGGGCACGAGCGGAGCATCCCAGGCAGGCAACCCGGATGGAGGACCCTCGCTATCGCCCAAGGTGCATGGATTGCTGGAGGAAGACTTTTAATATTATGCACGAAAGAATAGATTTTAAATATATTATGCACGAACGAATAGATTTTTAATATTATGCACGAACGAATAGATTTTTGATATTGTGCACGAACGAATAGATTTTTAATATTATGCACGAACGAATAGATTTTTAATATTATTCACGAACGAATAGATTTTTAATATAATGCACGAACGAATAGATTTTTAATATTATGCACGAACGAATAGATTTTTAATATTATGCACGAACGAATAGGTTTTTAATATTATGCACGAACGAATAGATTTTTAATATTATGCACGAACGAATAGGTTTTTAATATTATGCACGAACGAATAGATTTTTAATATTATGCACGAACGAATAGATTTTTCATATTATGCGCGAACGAATAGATTTTTCATATTATGCGCGAATAGAATAGATTTTTCATATTATGCGCGAATAGAATAGATTTTTAGTAGTATGCGCGAATAGAATTTTAGTATTATGCGCGAATAGAATTTTAGTATTATGCGCGAATAGAATTTTAGTATTATGCGCGAATAGAATTTTAGTATTATGCGCGAATAGAATTTTAGTATTTCATAGTGAAGCCCTGGCCCCGGCTATCGCCACAGATTAAGGAAAACCTAGCTTCACGAGTCGCGTTGACTAGCAACCCGGACGGAGGATCACCGAGGCTAGCCTAATTGATGCCTGCTTCAGACATCGGGAAAATAAAAGCCGCCCGACTTACATCTGCCACTCAGGCTACGGCGTGCAGGTGTGCAGGCGAAGTGAAGTCTCCAGAGGCTAGCGGCCACAAGACGAAGGCCGCGCAGGATAGGTGCCTTAGCCCCCATGGTTTCGTGGGCTCTCGAATTGAAAGGCGATTGATGAGCCACTGCGATGTGTGCGCAGCTGAGGCTGAAATGGGTCTGCCGCTCTCAGGCGTCGTGACTCGACGAAGCTGTCTGTAATGGTCTTCATACTTTATGAATATCGGGTGGCCTCCCAGAGTGTATTTTTAACTTTGAAATTTAGTTAAAACACTTTATTACAACTCGCGAAAGCTAGTTTCCCCAATCGCGGAAAGGTCTCGTAAAATAAGGTTTTATTTTAGACAGGACTTTGATTAATTTGAACTTGACTTGGATGAAAATGAATTTAACTTGGGTTAAATTGAATTTGAATTAGAATTATTCGAACTTGACTTGGAATAATTCGAACTTAACTTGAATTAAATTGAACTTGACGAGATAAATTTGAAATGAAAAGGTAGCGATAATATGGGCGCGCACGTGTTCTCCTACTTTAGGTGTCAAAGTTTCTTTACATATTTTTAATTCAAAAACTAATGAGTTTTGGGCATTCGATGATTCATGAAAAATAGATTTGTTTTCAGTTATTCAACCTATGGATTAAATTTGTCCGCACAGAAAAACACCCTATACAGTTAGCGATGAAATTATTCGTACACCCCTCATCTTTCAAAACTTTCCTGAATTACTCAACAAATATTGTTCCCACAGGCATACGATTTTGACAGGGTGTGAAACACATATTAGTGACAATAATACACTTCAGAAACAGGATAAGACAAAATTATTCATACAATTGAGAACATTACATTTCATTGAGAAGTATTTATCGTTATACTTGTTTTATTGAAAAAATTGTGTCTAAAATGTTCTTGCGCATTCTTGATGTGAGATCATTTTAGAAAATTGTGCTAGAGCTAATAGTGAGCCAGAGGAGTAGAGCTTTGGCATTCGTTTACTAGCGCCACGATGGGAAAAACTAGAACTCGGTGAGGACCTCAGACAGAAGATGATTGACTGCCACAAAGCTGGAAATAGTTATGGCGATATATCTAAGCGTTTGAGCATCCCAAGATCTACTGTACAATCTGTTATAAAAAAAGTTTTAGAAGTTTGGTACTGTAGAAATGTTGCCTGAGCGTGGCCGCAAACAAAAACTCTCGGTGAGAACTTCTCGAAAATTGTGTCATGAGGTCAACGCTAATCCACGAGTGAAGCTAGACGACATTGTCGAGAGATTGAGCGCTCAGAGAACTAGCGTGAGCTAATTTTTTCGCACAATTCAGCGCTGTCTGAACAAGGAAGGCCTACGCAGACTCAAACCATGTCATGTTGCTGCTCGCCTGAACTTTGCAAAGTCACTCATGGATATGGACAAAGGCTTTTGGGAGAAAGTATTATGGAGTGACGAAACCAAAATCAAGCTTTTTGGGCACAATGACGTGAAGAAGATTTTGCGTAAGAATGGTGAAGCTTTCTTGCCGAAGAACACTGTGCCAACAGTTAAACACAGAGGTAAATCACTGATGTTTTGGGGTTGTTTTGCTGCATCGGTTAGTGGAAAATTAGTTGCAATTGAAGGGAAGATGAACCCTGATGACTAAATTTCTATTTTAGACGAAAACCTGAAGGTATCAGTTTGGGACTTGGAAGGCGGTGAGTATAGCAACAATACAATGACCCAAATCACACGGCCAAGTCTACAACCAGCTGGCTCCAAAGAAATAAGATAAATGTGCTGCCAAGGCCTTCGATGAGTCCTGATCTCAATCCCATTGAAAACTTGCGGTAAGAACTGAAAGTCAACACCAACAAGAGAGCTCCAAAGAATCTAAAATAATTGAAACGCATCGTCATCGAAGAATGGAACAATATTTTATCTGAAACTACGGAAAAGCTTGTCAAAAGCCATAATAAAAGGCTTTTAAATGTTATGAAAATGAAAGGTCACGCTATAGGTTATTAAAAATGCACTCAAATAGAAGATTCACCTCAGTAAAATGTAATACTAGCCTACTCACCATATGAATAATTTTGTCTTACCGTGTTTATGAAGTTCGGCTGTTTAATCTTTCAAACATAATACTTTGTTCTAAAAACTTCGCATTATTGTCATTGATATGTGCTTCACACCCTGTGGAAATCTTTTGCCTGTGGCAAGAATAGTTTCTGAGTAGTACTAGAAAGTTTTGAAAGACGAGGGGTGTACGAATAATTTTGTCGATAACTGTATATGTATATAATGAAACGCCAGAGGTGTCTCCATCAATTTATGAAAAAAACATACGTTTTGGGGCGTAATTTATCCTATGCTATTACAATGGGAATCTGCTTAATTAGATGGTATCATAAATACTATTCAAACAATATGTAAAACCTGCATCTGCTCGCTTTTGTTTATAAGTAAAAAATTTTGGGTGAAAATTGAATCTGTTTAGAAAATGTAGCCTATCATGATAAAAAGGTATGGCAAATTTTTTAAACTCGGGGCTAATAATAATTTAAATTGTAATGTACAGTTTCTGCTTACTTGGTTGGTGTGTGCGTCTATGATGTTCTGACCGTCTCTGCGATATGGGTTTCACCAGTGCACTAGTGCAAAAATATCATAATCGCGGGTACTTTTAGGAAGGATTTACAGTATGTCCCACTAAATCCGAACCGAGTATTTTTTTCGTATCAGTGATACCATCATAAGAATACCATAATGATTTAATTTCCAGCAAAATTATCCTTCAAAATTAACCTTTTGAAAAGGTATTACAAATTATTATCGTTTACTGATAAGGAAAATAAATGCTCGATTTGGGTTTTTGTGGGACGTACGGTATTGGTTTGTCATCTAAACCTTGCAACTTTTTTAAAGAAAACTATCAAATCCCATCACTTTTGACAGTTCATGTACTCTGGTAGATATATATTAGCAAAAAATTTATAACGTTCTGCTGTCAATTTATAAGACGTTCGTAGGTAACGAATATAAGAAATATATGTACAGGTTGCGACACCTGCAATTATCAATAAATAAAAAATTCATCTTATAAATTGTGAATGGGTGGAGTTGGAGCCACAAAATTGTGATTGGGTGGATTCGGAGTCGCAAAATTCGGGAAACGTGGAGTCGGAGTTGCAAAATTCTAAAAAGGTGGAATCGGAGTCGGAGTGGCCAATTTAATTCTTCGACTCCGCAACCCTGATTATACCTATGCAACTTCTTGTCCTGCTTCATTTCGAAAGTTGACTCCAAGACTTCCGTTTTCAAATTTTGTATCACTCGGCCTAATATTGATAGTTTGTCCGCGAAAACCTAAATTCACTTACCAACAATATTTTCATAAGGTTAACAAATTTCCTAAGTGGCTTTCTTATGATAAATCAAACTAACCTTTACACATTCCACTCTTGCTCCATCTTCAGTATTTACTGCACAATTTGCATTGCTCCTAATTAACAAGACAGAATTTTTGCTCTGTCATTGGCTAGGTGTAGTCGTCGTAGTTCCCAGCAAGTAGACGAGTTGCCACGTTGTATTTCTAGGATTGTTGTATACATTGTTTACATCCTTACACATAGAAGAAAGTACGTTTGCTGATCACGTACTAATGCTGTTGCAGAAGTTGGAAGCTGAGGGTAATTTGCAGCGAGAGCAAGTTGGCATTGATAGCGATGGATGAACGAATAATTGGCTAAAGTTATGCTGATTGTTCTCAAGCTGCAAATTGGCCTCCAGGTTCTCATAGGTGTATATACAGGATTATTTAAAAAAGTAGGTAATCCTGATCTATCCAAAAGTTTGGAACACTGAAGTGCATCAGTTTGCTTTGTTATCAATGAATTCGGGAATTAACCCTTGAAGGCAATACACATCACACAACGGAACAGTCGCACCTTTAGCTATCTGTGAAGTTGATCGCATGCGCTGCAAGCGAGCCTGTATTGCATAATCTTTCAAGTATCATACGAAAACGGTTTGCAATGTTTGTGAGTGTTTTGAAATTTGACCAAGGTTGCAGCGCCACCCACACGCAGAGGATGAACAAAATTTGCAAGCCTCGCTTTCGAGCTGGCTTCAGAAGATGCATCTGAGCCAGCGCAGCCGTGCCATTATCGACATTACCCAAGACAGATTTTGTCAGTATTTAAACAATTTAAACAATTTAAACAATTTAAACAATTTATTTACCACAGGTGATACAGAGGTAGAATTTTACTTAAGTCTAGTACAATGGTCAAATTTGAGTATAGCTACCTGTGGGCCCGAATAAGTTCAGCGACTTCTAGGGCATCCTACCATCACGTTATTCTAGGGTCTACAATAAAGTTTAACCTAGTTCACTTAACCTAGTTTCGCATTAGACTGATCATTGAGATAATTAACTCGATATTTTATGCTGTATTTTACAATATAGGTCAAGTCGGCTATATTTAACAGTATGTTCGATAAAACGATTCAAGAGCAGAGAGAAGATTGGTTATGGTACACAAGGCAAGTTACATTATGACATTATCATTAGTTACATGTAGGAGGCAAGATTTCGACACGGTGATCTTACACGACTAGTATTCTGATAGGAAGTGAGACTCAAGATGTCTTTTGAATACTTTGTACGAATTACATTCACGGATCTCTGCAGGTATAGAGTTCCAAGTTTTGGTTCCAACGAAGAGAATACTGTGTTGCGACCTGGCCTTTGAATAATAAGGAAGCATGAATTTACTCCTATTTCGGGTTAAATGGTCATGATGACCAGTTTGCGCAGTTAATAATTGTCTTAGGCTATTGTCGCCATCATTTCTTAATGTTTTGTAAATGAAATTACAGATGGAGATTTTGTAGAGATCCGAAAGTTTAAGTATTTGTAAATTTTTGAAAGAATCATTTGTGTGAGCATTATATTCTAGGTTCTTTATCGCTCTGACAGCCCTTTTCTGCAGAGTAAAAATTTTGTTGGTTTTATTTTTATCAGTTCCGTGCCATGCTTCTATTCCGTATTGCAAGTATGGAGAAATGAGCGTTCGGTAGAGCATTTGTAAAGCTGTTTCAGGCAGAAAATTTTTAACTTTATTTAGGATTCCGATGGATTTTGATAATTTAGAACTAATATGAGTGATGTGCTCTTTGAAGGTCAGATGTTTATCTATTATGATGCCCAGAAACTTACATGAGTTGGTTTCTTCGATTTCACCTTCGCCAATTTTAATGTATGGGAGAGATACATCTTTCTTGTATGAGAAAGTAATATAATTTGTTTTATCGATATTTAGGCTTATTTTATTAGCTTTGAGCCACGATGAAACCTTGTGAAGTTCAGTATTTATACTCTCCACAATCATAGCAGGATTTTGGTTCGGAAGGACCGCAGAAAGCGTACTGTCATCGGCAAAAAGGATGAATTTGAAGAATGATGTAGATTTTACAATATCATTGATAAAAATCAGAAACATGAGAGGCCCGAGAAAAGATCCTTGTGGAACTCCATGGCTAATTGTCTGTGGGTCTGATTTTGCGTCGTCAATGACAACGTATTGCTTCCGATTTGTTAGGTATGATCTGAACCAATCATGGGCAATCCCTCGAATGCCATAACAGTGTAGTTTCGATAATAGTATTTTATGGTCCACACAATCAAATGCTTTTCGGAAGTCAAGAAATACAGAGAAGACAGGCTTTCCTTCATCTATATTAGAATAGAGGAATTGTAAATGATTTAATATAGCCTGTGTTGTTGATTTTTTAGAGCGAAAACCGTATTGTTTATCGTAAAGAAATGATTTTTGTTCAAAATAAGAGTACACTTTTTATACACAATCTTTTCGAATACTTTGCTAATAATTGGTAGAATGGAGATAGGTCGATAATTGTTTACACAGGTTTTTTCACCACTTTTAAAGATAGGGGTTACTCTAGCAACTTTGAGGGAGTTCGGGAAAGTGCCTAGTAAGAGAGACTGGTTAATAATATTTGATATCAGTGGGGCTACAATGTCAGCAATAACTTTAAGTACTTTAGTCGGAAACGTTTGTAACCCACTCGATTTATTTTTCATGTTGTTTATGCACGTAATTACATCGGAGGAGTTTGTAGGCGTAAAGAAAAAGGAGTTGGGTTCTCGAATATGATCCATAAATTCCAGGTGATCAGTAGGTTCACTTGGAATACCATCAGCTATTGTTTTCCCTACGTTTACGAAGAAGTTGTTAAAGAGATTAGCAATTTCTTTCTTCTCATGTTTTACATTATCTTGAACAACATATTCAATTTTCTTTTTATCGGCATTATTCGGTTTACAGCAGGAGTTAAGGAGATGCCAAGTCTTTTTAACGTCAGTTTTGAATTGAGTAAACTTGAGCGTAAAGTAGTTCTTTTTTGATGTTCTTATCTGGTTTGTTACATAGTTTCTAAATCGGTTATATGTTTCTCTAGATATTCGTCCTTCGCAGAGGAGGGCTAGGTACGCTTGACGTTTCTTTATATTTATCACGATGTCTCTTGTAATCCAGGGCTTTTGTTTATTTTTCGGGGTAACTGTACGAGTTACAATTGGGCAACACTGATTGTATGCGGTCATTATAGTTTCAGTCAACTTTACTACTGCTTCATCAATGCTCGTAGTATTATAGTTTTGTTGAGAGATGTGCAATGTAGGCATTGATTCTTCTAGAACGGTGCGCATTTCTTCAACATTTGAGTCGTTTATTTTACGATATGAGTAAGTTTCAGCCCGTGCCTTGGTGCAAGCAATATAGACATTTTTCTTAATAAGAAAAACTGGGAAGTGATCTGATAAGTCAGAAGTAATTATTCCAGCAAGAAAATCACTAGGGTCTGTCATAAAGATATTGTCAAGCAGCGTAGCACACTCCGAGGTTATTCGTGTAGGCTTTGTAATGATCGGAAGGAAGGATTGAGACTGAAAGGTAGTTAGGAAATTAGAGATTGGTTCATGGCTTTCATGTTTCAGTAGATCATAATTGAAGTCACCGCATATTATTATGTCATTGTATAAGGGCCTGTTGAACTGAGAAATAATATGATTCAATTCATTCAGGAAGGATATAGGACAGGCTGTAGGAGGCCTATACACCGTTCCAAGCACAATGCGTTTACCATCTCTAAAAAGTTCTACGAAGAGTGATTCTATATGATCCTGATTCATTGTTGCACTTGCTATGGTTCTCGAGTCTATGTGGTTAGATATATATGTGCTGATGCCTCCGCCCCGCTGGTTTTTTCTTAGCGAATGGTAACTATGATAATTTTCAAATCGAATCATGTCTTTAGTCGAGTCATCTAGCCAGCTTTCGGTGAAGCTAATCACGTCTAGGTTATATTTAAGTTCAGTAATAGTACATTGTATCTCTTCCAATTTTGGATAGAGTGACCTACAGTTCCAACACAGGAGTATATCATCACAATTCACAAAGCGATGAAACCTCAACCTAATCTCTTATGTTCAAGATTTGAATCGTCTCGTAATTAATAAGAAGAAAGAAGCTCGTTTAGAGGGGTGCAAGAAAGTTCCGATCTCGTTGAATGCCAAAGGATCGACTACCAAGCTCTTGCCTGTTGAGAAGATTTTTAGTATTAAATGAGTTTACAACTTGTAACAATCGCTGGACTGCCTGAGCGAGAACTGACGTTCAACTCAAGATTATCGCGAAAAAACAGTTAGCGAATTAACTTTTAGCGGGGTTTCAAGCGAGGAAGACGTCTTTGTACTTGTGTATGACATGAAAGTGTTGGAAGTCTCCATTTCTTGTATCAATGATCCATCTTCTGACGAGTATGGACGAATATCTTGAATAATTCTATGGATTTGCATATTTACCACATGTTTGACTGACAATTGTTTTTAATCTTTTGCTGATTAAAAAGTGAATGATGGTTGTGTTTCTGTACAAATTGGTAATGTTTCTTTAGTAAATTTTCATAAGATTAGTATTAGGATTCCTTTTCCTAAATTGAAGCATCTAATGGTGATCAAGTATTGTTGGAGAATGTATTTATTTCATACATTTTCTACTAAAAATTAGGATTCCATTGTGTTGCATCTATGCACTATAAAATATCACCTCTAACAATATCTTGTAGAACGCGCAACGCAGGTTGGATATTAAAGGAAATATTATCCATTTCTGAAGTTTATTTCGTACGTTTCATCACACGAGTAATGAGGGGTATACGCAAGAGATTTGTCGGAAAAATTGGGGCAAACAGATATTAGAAAACCTGAGCAACTCATAGAGCACGGTTGCTTGGAGCGTGCTTCATTCCATACCATTTTTACAGTGATACAGTCATAGAAAAAAGTTGTATAAGTAATAATGCAATAAGCTCATTATTTTCTGACATTTCATTTAATTATTACTTATTACTGATTTAGAGCTTGTATACATACTGCAGTAAGTTGCATTCACTAATTTGTGCTTACACTACATACAATGTCACATGGATGCCACATGGTTGGTTAGTGGTTTCGTGGATTTCAGCTGGCAAAATGGATTTGCCACTCAATAGACTCATCATAGCCAGGTTAGTACATTGAATGCTGTTTTTGATACGTGGAGCCCTCGTGGGATTTCCTATTAGCTACCACATTGGCTTTACAGTAATTTTCCATATTAGAGGGACGTATGTATGCAACGTACGTGCTTTTAAACATCATTGTTAAAAAACCATTGTATACGAAGCGTTTCCGTAAAATAAGTTCCACGGGCTGCCGCTGGCGCTAGAATTGTTTCTATGCGTGGCCAGGCAAGAGAGGCAGGTTGTTTGGTTCCCCCACTCCAATCCCTTACCAAGCCACCGTCGCTGCGATGTTTAGTCTTGGCTCAGCAGCCGTCAGCAATGGAGCTTCCTCATGCGTCTCCCGCCAGCTGTGAGTTGCGGTCTGTTACGAGACCTTTGAATAGCCTAAATGTTCAGTCAAAATCTTGTCAGTTGTGATTTTGCTGACCTCCGGAATCTTTTCGCACAGCTCCCGAACTGTAATCCGTCGATCTTCAAGCATTGCCGCTTTGACTTTGGCGACTGTTTCGTCGGAAACCGATGGTCGCACTGCACGGGCTTCGTCGTGGACGTCTGTTCGGCCATTTTTAAAGTCCTTGACCCATCTGCGTACCATCCCGGAGCTCATGCACTCTTCTCCATACACTTGACAAAGTTTTTCGTGAATTTCCTTCGCCGACTTCTTCTTAGCGGCCAGGAAACGAATAACAGACCGCAACTCGCAGCTGGCGGGAGACGCAAGGAGAAGCTCCATCGCTGACGGCTGCTGAGCAAACACTAAACGTCGCAGCGACGCTGGCTTGGTAAAGGATTGGAGTGGGGGAACCAAACAACCTGCCTCTGTTGCCTGGCCGCGCATAGAAACGATCCTAGCGCCAGCGGCAGCCCGTGGAACTTATTTTACGGACACGCCTCGTAGATATATAATGAAATTGTGGTTATACGTGTTTTGAAAAAATCGCAAAGATATCTCTCAAAGCACATATTAAGTTCTGCATTTAAAATCAATAACCATCCTACACGTCTGATTAGTCCCAAATTTAACTGATATTAGCTTTTGGGTCAAGTATACAAGGTGTCCGACACTTTTATTGCCAAACTTTAACATAAGGTAGCGATCGTTGAAATGAACACTTTTTATTCTATTAAAGTATGGTCTAAAATGCTTAGTTAAAAAGTTACAAATACGTGAAGTTACTTTTCATCCGATATTCTGAGTGCTCCTCGACATCAACGACAAAGATTTGTTTGTCTACTGTTAGTACTTCTTCGGCTGCAAATGTATCACCGGAAATGAAGGGAGTATCCAATGCTGAATTAGCGGATATGCACCTAGTGTATGGTGCAGCAAATGGAAATTCTAGGGAGGCTGTTCGAATTTACGCAGAAAGGCATCCTAACAGACATGTTCCATCGCGTCAAACATTCACAGCCATACACCGGAGATTACGTGAACACGGATCATTTCACAGACCACGACCTAAAGGAAGACGCCATAGGAGAGTAGCAGATCCAGACAAGGTGGAAGATGTCTTAGAATATTTTCGAAACAATCCTACTTCAAGCACTCGTTCTTGTGCACGTGCTTTACATTTGAGCAAAACTACTGTGTGGCAAGTACTACATAACAGTGGTCAACATCCATTTCACTTTCAGCGTGTGCAGGAATTGCACGTTGAAGATTTCGAACGTCGTGTTGAATTTGCGAGGTGGTTTCAACAGAAAACAGATCGACACCCTCGTTTCCCATCACGAGTCTCATTCACAGACGAAGCGTCATTTACTCGAGAAGGAATACTTAATCTCCATAACCTGCACATGTGGGCTGGCAACAATCCACATGTTACAAGACAATGTCGACATCAGGTTAGATTCGCCGTAAATGTTTGGGCAGGAATTCTTGGTGACCATCTGATTGGGCCATACATCTTACCAGAGAGACTAAATGGACGTACCTATTACATTTTTCTTAATAAGGTATTGCCAGAACTACTGGAAAATGTACCTTTAGCTGATAACAGAAGAATGTATTTTCAACATGATGGTGCTCCTGGACACTTTGCGGTTGCTGTTAAGCAATTATTGGATGCCCGATATCCCAATCGCTGGATAGGCCGTGGCGGTCCCTTCGCTGGCCCACCAAAATCTCCTGATATTACGCCCCTAGATTACTTTTTCTGGGGGCATATGAAACGTTTAGTGTATGAAACACCGATTCAATCCGAAGAGGACCCGATGGGTAGGATTGTTGATGCCTTGGAAAGGATTCGTGAAACTCCTGGTGTCTTTGCTCGCGTCCGCCAATCATTGGAGAGGCGTTTGAGCGTCTGCATCGAAAGAAATGGGCTGCATTTTGAACAATTTCGCAAACATGTAACCTAGTTTACAGTTTCGTTTGTTGTGCTCATTATTATTACTGTCGAAAATGCTTTTTCCTTATCACAACAATGAAAAGTTAATGTTATTCAATAAAATAAATTTTTCACATACTTGCCTAACTTCTCATTTCGTATCCTTGCCATTCATGTGCCGCAGTTTACCGCCTTGGATTCGTCTCCGCAAGAGAGTGTACGAATTATTTTTAATAACTGTCCAACTTCAAGTCCTTGTAACTCTTTAACTAAGCATTTTAGACCATACCTTAATAGAATAAAAAGTGTTCATTTCGACGATCGCTACCTTATGTTAAAGTTTGGCAACCTAAGTGTCGGACACCCCGTATACTTCATTTTTTGTAGTATTTAGGGTGAAGCTGAAGTAAAAAAAATTTCATATGCTAAAAAAGCTAACATTCGCCTTGTCAAGACTTAGGTGTGTCTTATTCAATTGTAATGCTCATTTGAAACATTTGGAATAACTAATAATGTTATCTTTGTGTATGAAGTGGTATGCTGACATCTTTGGACGTAAAGTTGTGATAATTAAATTCCATATAGACGCGTGATTCCATTTCATATGCTTTCATCTGATAATACTGACGAATAGAAAACGCCAATAGATGAATTTATACGCACACCAGTAACTATTTGGATAAGTTATGACGTTTCGATTTTGAAAGCATTTGCATTTAGCAGCTCAATCGTTCAGACTGGATTAAACGACGGACGGATCCCCCTCTCCTCCTTCTCCTCTAGACGCTTTGACGCCCGTGTTCAGCGGTTCAGCCGAGACCGTTAGGCCGCGGCCAGACAAACAGCAGTGGAGCGGGGCAGAGCAGAGCAGAGCAGGCGCGGTGTTTTATGTTAGTGGTATTCCTATCAGGGTGGCCAGACAAGTAGCACAGAGCAGTGCAGGGCAGCGCTGTCTGAAGCAAGCGCCAGCGGCGTTTTATCTCGGGTGATAAAACACTGCTCGGGAGCTACAGTCAGTTGCACCCTAGAGTCCCTCCGGGAAGGATGTCGAACTTCTGATCTCCTCAGTACAAGCTATTCCTGCGATCGGAGGTGCATCTCTTTATATTTCGATCATAACTACGTTAATGAACAATGGTCATTTATAGCAGACGCTTTGGAAGTTAGTGGTAGGTGGGATTGTACAGTTATTTATTCGATTATAGGTATTTTCTACCTCATAAATCGAAAAACTATACTATATCAAGCATTTTCTTTGTCAATACCTAAACTTTAGAGCGTACCAATGCCGAATATTTCATATCAGGTCTATTTTTGGCACATGGCACTGAACTTGACTTGAAACATATATCTTTTACGTATGAACTATTTGTTTTTTAGTTATAAACAATAATCATTTTTCTCCTAAGTATCACTGAGGAAACACAGGTTAGGTCATCTGTGAGAAAGAAAGAAAAGAAAACCGTTTATTTCAAAAAAGGTTGTCGTATGAGATACAGGGCAATATCTTGGCTTTTAAAAAATTTCTCAAACTAAGACGTCCTTAGACAAACGTACCGTATGAGGAGTTCTAATAGACAAACTATACGTGGTCTACTAATAGACAAACCATTGTAGGATTACTAATAGACAAATTATACGAGGCGTACTAATAGACAAACTATCCGAGGTGTACAAATAGATGAACCAAACGACGCGTACTTCTAGACAAACCATACGTGGCGTGCAAATAGATTAACCCTGTCAATGGCTAGTTAAATCAAAAATATCATTTCTTGGAAATTTTATACCCCAAGAGATGGCTGACAACTTATAAATAATTCAAAATACTACTAGAAAATTCTTCGGAATTCCTGAATTATTTGTTGTTTAATTATTTGTTGTATAGATATTAGCATACGCACAAAGATGATAATTTTTCATGAGCACTTTTTTCATTTGTCTTTTTTATATTTTTCATTGTTTTTATTCACAGATACGCCCTCTGGGGCAGTGATAGATCTATTTTTGAATCATTAAGCAATTGCAATAAATTTATTTATTTCTGAAATATGATTCAGTGTTAACTGGTCGCAGAGCTTTGGGTAAAATGTAATAGGTTTTGAGGTTTTGTTTTTACTCAAAAAATAGAAATAGAAACATATATATGCATAGGTGCGTGTATATCTATATGAACACGTATATGTGCGCACACAAATAAAATTGTTAAATGTGAGTCAAATGTGGAGAGGATGTATCTTTTAATTTTCCTATACCAGCGCAAAGTGCTGGGCAAAGCCGATACAGAATTTTTTAAGTTTGCGTTTTATCAGTATTACATCGGTAAAAATAACCTTGAAAGCAGGCAACTAAAAAACTGTTAGTTTCTCCAAAAACGATAGTGATGTTCGAATTTTACGTGAAAATTGCCATTAAACTGAAGTTTAGTGCCGCACGTCAAATACAAAAGATCCTTTTATACTTAGATATTGTTTATTGGTTTAACAATTCCAAATTCGGGTTGTTATATCCATAGATGTTTATATTCATATGCCTGAACGAATATGTTCTTTGTTCTGTAATGTCTCTACACGTCCAGTACTGCAACATAATCCACATTCAAGTATTTATAAGGTTTCAAGCCATGCGTCAGTGAATTATTTGCATGATTATTCCATCATCAACCATAACTAGCATATAATCATGCAATTAATTTTTTCTCGAATTTCCTGGAACAATTAAAAAACAGTAGAAGCTTTTCAAACATTGTTGGTAGAAATATTTTAGCGAAATGAAAAGTACTATACGACAGTGTACGGATGTACTTGTAATGCTAAGAAGATAATGCAGAGCATGGTAATATGTATAGATATAAATAAACTTAATCCGATGAAATATTGCCTGTTCTACGTCTATTTATTAAGCAAAATTTGAGGTTGCCTGTCACAAAACACCGCCCATCGTAGCGCCAAGGTTGCAACTGCTGCAGTCTCGGGACCAGCCACTGCTGTTGGTTTGGCCACCTAACTTACGAGCAGAAGCTAGAAGCTACCAGCGAGCCGAAACTGCTCTGCGTAGCCCTGCTTCACTGCTGTTTGTCTGGCCGCGGCCATAGGCTGCGGCCAGACAAACAGCAGAGGAGCAGGGCAGAGCAGAGCAGACCCGGAGCGGTGTTTTATGTTAGTTTTATTCTTATTAGGGTGGAAATACAAGTAGCACAAATCAGAGCAGGGCAGCGCTGTCTGAAGCAAGCCCCAGCGGCGTTTTATCTTGGATGATAAGGCCGCGGCCAGACAAACAGCGGTGAAGCAGGGCTGAGCAGAGCAGTTTCGGCTCACCGGTAGTTGCTAGCTTATGCTAGTAAGTTAGGCGGCCAAACAAACAGCAGGGGCAGTCCTGAGTCCGCAGCAGTTGCAATCTTGGCGCTAAGAAGAGCAGTGCTTTGTGACTGCAGTCACCTCAAATTTAATTTATTAAATAGCTGTAGAACTGGTAATATTTCATCTAATTATGGTTATTTATATATATTTCTATGCCACGCATTATGCTGTTAGCATTACAAGTACATCAGTACACTCTCGTATTTTACTTTTGATCTCCCAACAATATTGCTATACGCAACGAATTAAATGGCCTAAATAATGTTTTACAATTGTTCCAGAAAATTCCTCAAGAAATTAATTGCATGACATGCAAGTTAAGATTGCTGATAGAATAATAATGCAAATAATTCACTGTCGAATGACTTGAAACCTTTCAGATACTTGAATCTGAATTATTTTGCAGTTCTTTACGTGTAGATACATTACAGAACAAGGAAATTTTTCGTTAGAGCGTATAAAGATATACATTTATGGATATAATAACCCAAATTTGGAATTGTTAAATTAATAAATAATTTCAAAGTGTATAAGGAACTTTTGTATTTGGCTTGCGGCACTACGTTTCCATTTAATTGCTATTTTCCCACAGAACTCGAACATCACAATCGTTTTTCGGAGAAACTAATGGTTTTTTAGTTGCATGCTTTCAAAATTATTTTTACCAATGTAATACTGATAAAACGTGAACTTGAATATTTTTGTATCGGCCGTGTACAGCGCTTCGGGCTTAACTATTACTAAAAAACTATTAGTTGATACATAAAAAATTATGTTTGATGTGAATTTTAGTGCTGTGCGCCTAACACGAAAGACCTAATTTAAAATGTCAGGAAAGTGGTACGCTTTAAAGTGTAGGTATTGACAAAGAAAATACTTGGTATACGTTTAATTTTCGATTTATGAGGTTGAAAGTACCTATATACGTATAAATAATACAAGCCCACTTAACACTAACTTCCATGGCGTCTTCTATAAATGACTATTGTTCATTAACATAGTCATGATCGAAATATTATGAGATGCACCCCCGATCGCAGGAATAGCTTGCACCGAAGAGATCCGAAGTTCGACATCCGTCCCGTACGAACTCTAGGATGCAACTGACTGCTAGCTCCCGAGCAGTTTTATCACCCGAGATAAAACGCCGCTGGCGCTTGATTCAGACAGCGCTGCCCTGCTCTGCTCTGTGCTACTTGTCCTGCCACCCTAATAGGAATACCACTAACATAAAACACCGCGCCGGCTCTGCTCTGCTCTGCCCTGCTTCACTGCTGTTTGTCTGGCCGCGGCCTAAAACACGGTTAAACACCGCTCGGGAGCTAGCAGCTAGTTGCACCCTAGCGTTCGTACGGGGAGAATGTCGAACTTCAGATCTCCTCAGTGCAAGCCATTCCTGCGATCGGGGTGCATCTCATAATATTTCTATCATAACTATGTTAATGAACAATGGTCATTTATAGAAGACGCTATGGAAGTTAGTGTTAAGTGGGCTTGTGTAGTTATTTATACTTATATAGATACTTTCCACCTCATAAATTGAAATCTAAACGTTTCCCATGTATTTTCTTTGTCAATACCTACACTTTAGAGATCTTTCCTGACATTTTATATTAGGTCTTTCGTGTTAGGCGCATGGCACTAAAATTGACTTCAAACACACTTTTTTATGTACCAACTAATAGTTTTTTAGTAATAGTTTAGCCTGAAGCGCTGCGCACGGCCGATACAGAAATATACAGGGTTACGTTTTATCAGTAATTAATTGATAAAAATAACTTTGAAAGCATGCAACTAAAAACTATTAGTTTCTCCAAAAAAAGATTGTGATGTTCGAGTTCTGTGAGTTCTTTAATAGCAATTAAATTGAAACTTAGTGCCGCAAGCCAAATACAAAAGATCCATTTACACTTTGAAATTGTTTATTAATTTATTATTTCGATATTCGGGTTGTTATATCCATAAATGTATATCTTTCTACGCTTGAACGAATAAGTTCCTTGTTCTGTAATGTATCTACACGTAAAGCACTGCAAAATAGTTCAGATTCAAGTATCTGAAAGGTTTGAAGTCATTCCTCAGGAATTATTTGCATTATTATTATTCTATCAGCAAACATAACTTGCATGTCATGCAATTAATTTCTTGAGAAATTTTCTGGAGCAATTGTAAAACACTATTAAAGCCATTTAATTCGTTGAGTATAGCAATATTGAAGGGAGATAAAAAGTGAAATACGACAGTGTACGGATGTACTTGTAATGCTATCAGCATAAAGCGTAGCATAGAAATATATATATAAATGAACATAATTAGATGAAATATTGCCAGTTCTACAGCTATTTAATAAGTTAAATATGAGGTAACCACAGTCACAAAGCACTGCTCTTCTTAGCGCCAAGGTTGCAACTGCTGCAGACTCAGGCCTGTCACTGCTGTTTGTTAGGCCGCCTAACTTGCTAGCATAAGCTAGCAGCTACAAGCGAGTTGAAACTGCTTTGTTCAGCCCTGTCACTGCTGTTTGTTAGGCCGCCTAACTTGCTAGCATAAGCTAGCAGCTACAAGCGAGTTGAAACTGCTTTGTTCAGCCCTGCTTCACTGCTGTTTGTCTGGCCGCGGCCTTAGCTCATTTTTTTTTATTTATCTTTCAATTTTTCTGGCCGCGGCCGTACACACTACAAGCGGAGCGGCACGGCACGGTGCGGAGCCTAGCAGAGCGGAGTGAGCGTTCACATGTAAGCTGAGCAAAGCGACCTTCACAGGAATCAGTCGCTGCGGAGGATTTTCTGAGCACGGTTCTATCGCTCGACGGCATGAAACAGACACGGAAATGCTGAGTTCATCCTATCAATATGAGGTGAGATCGCTATGGAGAATACCACTATCTCTTCGAAGCACCGAGTAGAGATGAATCGCAATTATTCGAGTATTTACGGATGAAACCGTCAACCTTTAATGTACTACTATCCCTTATAGAAAGAAAAATCTCCAACGAGATAAGATAAATTTGCCATTTAGTAATAATTTACTAATTTTTATTGAGGATACATGTAGAGCACATTAATTAAGCAAAATAAAAGTCTTTGAAAAAAAAGTAAAATACACAAGATAACCAAAAGATAAAAACTACATAATAAGGAAAACGAAAGATTTCTTAAATTGAAGCAATAATAAAATTATAAATTAGAGAAAGCAGAAGAAAAAAGAAATAAATGCTTAATGAACCCAAATGGGCAGAATTATAGTAAAATATTACATGCTACACTATCAGTTATAGCTGTTATATGAATAATTGTACAAATTATTAGTTATATATCATTATTTTTTGAATCAAACGACAATTCTAACCCAGTTAGATATGGGCGCTCGTTGCGAGAAACGATCGCCGCGAGCGTCAAAAACTCCCAACGAATTTCCCGAGCGTGCCGCCCTGGTTGCAGTGTGAACAGCCAAGAGTTTCTACATTCAAACATGTACAAGCATTATTGCCGCTCCGCTCGTAGTGTGAACGCACCCTTAGTTCAACTGAGCTGCTCAAGATATGATCAGTGTTTAAGTGTGCTCCTCCTGATTTCTGTGGACATCATTCAATTCACGTTTGATTCTTCGAATCAAACGTTTACTTGTTAATAACAACTTTCCTAATACATTGATTGATAAAACTATTGATAAATTTTTGAACTGAATCATGAGCAGTGACAATAATTCAGCGAATGCAAACCGTATCAATATTTATTACGAAAATCAAATGCATGATAATTACAAAATTGACGAACGGGTCTTTAAAAACATTGTTAAAACTTTTGTTAAACTAATAAATCCAGAAACTTCTATTAAAGTTTGCGTGTATTATAAGAACCGTAAAATCAGTGACCAATTAGTAAAAAATAATTGTCTGCATCTGGGGTCAACGATCTGGACAAGGCCGGTGTGATTTATCAATTTAAATGTAACCGAAGAGAATGTAAGTCTCTTGATAAACGTTACATTGGCATGACCAGAATGACCCTGAAGCAAAGATTAACCGCTCATAAATATCAAGGTTCCATTTTCAATCATTTTCGTGTTGACCATAGTTGCAAACCATCCAATGAAGATCTGTTCCCTAACACCAAAATTCTTTATAATGTTATTAAAAAAGATCATATTCATATAATTGAAGCATTACACATTCATGAGCTTAAACCTCCCCTTAATGAAAACACGAATGATTTTTTCGCTCTCAAACTGTTTCGTAGAACTTCAGCTTGCTAGGTACGACGAGGCTGCTCGACCATTTTGCTCTTGTCTCTCGTGTGATGAACATCGGTTTTGTACAATGTATCTAGTCATACTACTATTTCTGTGATAAAAAGGTTATTAGTTAAATAATTAATGATACGATATTTTCACTGTCGATGTTAGAGACATTAATTTCAGGCGCTGCTGGTTAAGACGTTATGTGAGGTAAATTACTCATTACTTTTTGTTGAGCTGTAGCTAAGTTTTGTGCTGAAGTTTTTTAATCCGATATTAATAGTACAGTATTTTCTCCTAAACACACTAAAGTGATGGGAAGTGATACGTCGCTGGAAATCGTTTACAATTTTTATGCAAATTTTTAATTCTTATGGATATGTAAACCTTTCCCTGAAGGGTTCCCAGAAGTGTTGGATTTGATACAAGTGTTACTTCTTAATTGTGGGTACAAATTAGGACCTCTTAATCAGAAGGCGATGAAAATGATAACTAATTTAAATTTCTGATGGAAATCAACAGTAATAACTACTACGTCCAAGGTGAAATAAATGTTTGGATTTAAGCAAAGGAGGGCGCCGCCTACAGTGAACAGAGTAAGCTTAAAAATTTCCAGTGAATATGCGCATGCTTAAAAATATTTTCTACAAATTCGATTAGAACAGTAGAAGTTCTTTCCCAATAATTCATTCATCATTATCATTACATTCATTCATTATGTATCTGAGTAGTAGTATGATACTTCTAACGCGAGTGGCAAGAGCTCATCTTTAAGGATATATGACTTGTTCACCAAAAATTTGAAATGTTCGGTTGGCCTTTCAAAAGAAAATGTGGTAAACTTCTATATTTATTCCCCGTTGTCGACGTTAAAAAGACTTTAATTACGTAATTTCTCAACCTCTGCTGAAAAAATATGATTTCTTTTAATTCACAATGTTATACCAGAATGGTCATAATCATAATTGCAAATAGTATATATGAAGGTTCGTTTTTTTAACAACAGTTTACTTTGTTATTTGAGCTAGAAGATTTCAATATATAAACGAAAGCATTTCAAGTCTAAAATACTCATAGCAAATCTATCAGTGCAATTATTTGCTTAGGAAGTTTTGTATCTTATTTCTTACTTCGTGAATTACTTCGCTAACTTTTATTTTGAAGGTTTATCAGGCTTCACAGTATTTTTTGGCAATGCTGTTTCCTAGGAATTGTTCTATGTAGTCCAAAGTATTATTTGATTATTGTCGTACGTGTGTGTACCTTGGTGAAACAAATGAGAACACGTCAGCTGGCACGAACCTTGATCGGGTGCGAGAGAATGATTAAACTTATTTCCCTTAAGCTGTAGTTCTTTTCAGTTCACACAAGCATTGTCATCTTGATAACGAAAAAGAAGCATCAAAGGACTAATTTAATTTTCAGTTATACTTTCAGTTCAGGTATGATGGGGAGGAAAAGGAAATATTATCAAATTAATAAAAACTCTCAGTTAATTTGGAGTGACATTGAAAATGAAGCTGCATTGAAAAGAAAGGACAGACCCAATAATTTAGCGAATCCGGATGAAAATATCGGTGAACCTGACTGCATAAATTCACATAGTTCGAGAGAACAAAGTCTCTTTGAAGTGCCGTCACCTTCACGCGTGAATGATGCGTCATGTATCGAAAAACCATCTGAAGCTAGAGTTGGAGATTCCACAGAAACCGAAGTGACTTTGCGGAATGAAAGTGAAGATGATATTATTGAAAATGAATCAAACGAAATGGACAGGCAGTCTTTAAATGATTCGGAAGAGTTTTCTGAATTGAGTGAAGTTGAAAATGCTAATGCACCTGTCAGCGAAGGCACCATTATAGAGACGATTTAAGACAATGGGCTATTAGAAATAATTATTCCTACCAATCCATCAATAAATTACTGTCCATAATAAGTAAATATCACCCGGACGACAACCTCCCTCAAGATGCTCGAACGCTGTTGCGAATTAAAAGCAGTCACGAAATCGTAGTTTGCGCAGAAGGAAAGTTTTCATATTTTGGTATTATAAAAGGTATAAATGAGTATTTCAGTTCTAACTATAAGCTGAATTCGGAACAATTGGTTTTTAATTTATCTCTCAACATGGACTATCTGCCTCTTTTGAAATCAAGTAGCATTGCGTTTTGGCCAATACTGTGTTCTGTTGAAAATTTCAGAGGCGGAAATCCATTAGTTGTGGCAATATATTGTGGACCTGGTAAGCATAACCTCAATTTATATCTAAAAGATTTAATCGATGAATTAAAAAATGTTAAGCGATGGAATAAAGATTGTTACTACAACTTATGCAGTTAAATACACAACTTCATTTGTGACGCTCCTGCTCGTGCATTTCTAAAACAATGTAAAAGCCATGGGGGTTACTTTGCATGCGAGAAATGAACTGTAAAAGGTGTTTACAAGAATAAAGCGATATTTTATGAGAACTTGAACTCAGAGTTGCGAACATACGAATCTTTTAAAAATAAGACTCAAACTGAACGTCATGTTGGTGATTAACCGTTAGGAAATCTAGCTGTTGGATTGGTAACAAAATTTCCCTGTGACCCTATGCATCTACCTTATCTTGGAGTTATGAGGAAGCTTATGCATCTACGGTATCATGTTGGCCCGTTCAAAATGGCTCCTCACAGTAATACTAACCTAAATCAATCACTGGAAGAAGTATCAAAGTGGACTCCTATTGAGTTCACAAGGAGACCAAGAAGCTTGAAAGAATTAGAAAGATTCATGGCAGTTGAAGTCCGTACATTCCTTTTACACATAGGACCTGCATGCTTATCAGATATAATCAGTGAAGAAATGTATAACCTCTTTTAAATTCTCTTAGTGTCAGTTAGAATTCTAAGCGACCCAAAACTTCAAGATGGGGAAAATTTAGACTATGCCAACAAATTGCTTGAACAGTTTGTTCATAGATATTCAACCCTATACGATTTTTGCAACGTATCTTATAATGTCCAAAGCCTAATTCAAATAACTTCTGACGGTAAATTGTACGGGTCTCTTTAGTGCATTAAGTTTGAAAATGTGTTGGGTATGTTGAAAAGAAGAATTCATTCTGGAAAAATCCCCATAGAGAAAGCTTGCAATCGCGTTTCAGAAATGAACTGTTTCATATCTTGCAAAAATAGAGCACCAGAGGTGAAAAAGTAATTATCAAAACTACTGTTGGCCAATGGGACAATTATACCGAGTAAAAGGAAGGACTCGTGTTGTTTGCTTAAAAATGGGGGAATTGTTTTCAAATTACAAATCAATGTGTCGGAGCAAATCTACTTCTCAAGAAATCCAGATTGTTTAGATATCCCTGTGATTCATCTATAATGAAAATTTATAAAGTAAGCTTGGATTTATAGAAAATAACAATAAGTATGAATTATATTGATCTGAAATCTTACATATATCCCAGAAAACAGGGCTACGCTGTATTTCCTATGATTTAAAACTTTAAATGCCCTTGTATTTTCTAGACAAACAAGACGTTTTCTGTCGTTATCTTCGAAGATACCAATGAGGCTGAAATTGTTAATTCATCATGGTGCGAATATTCAGGGAACAAGTTTTTGTTATTGGCCTTCAGGAATGTCCATGCAAAAAACGTCTGTGATGATAAAAAGTGCGTGAAGCCTGAATGGAATTGGAGTCCCTATCACTGCATCTTGAAGGGCACTGATACAACGTACAAAGCGGAAGTAGCCAAGCGACATGAAGTAGAGTTCATTACGGAAACGGAAAGTTGCAGTAGCCCTGAAGTGACGCAGCGGAAAGCTTCACCGAGAAAATCGGTGGATTTGCGCTGTCCTTCAACTCCTCCTCCTTCAAAGAAACTCCATTTTAGTAACGCACTGCTTCGGTCTCCTCTCTCGACCTCTAGGACTATCTATTTCTGCTTCTGGTTGAAAGTAGAAGTCGATAGAATTAAATTTTTTTCGTTCACTAATAACATTTTTTGAACTATGAAGTAACTGCTGTGATGACGCCATTTTCGTTGTTGCATGCAAAAAAAAATTTTCATATCTTTAGTTTTTCTTATTATGACTTTCAATGTTTTATATATTTAGACCTGCAGTAATATCGTTCATTGCTTATCAGCTTTCGAAGTACATCAGAGCGACTGCAAAAAACCATTTGAGGAACAAGGTGAAGAAATTTTAAGCAAATTAAATACACTTGTTGTGGCACAACAAAAGCTCTTCCAGGAAATTGCTGGTGTGTAAGACGATTTGAAAACAATAAAAAAAACATACAAAGCCCCTTCAAAATGAATAAGCAACAATATTTCCGACTATTTTTCTAGAACAGCCTATCAAAGCTCTTGATGAATTGGATAAAATGGAAAAAACGCTCGAAAACGAAGAGAAACGTATTCAAGTAACTATGGAACTTTCTCTGATTGCAGGGTCAAAAAGCTCAAGCGTCGTGTTTAACATAACGAAATCATTATTGTCAAAAGATGTCGCTAATAAGTTCAGTCTTCGTGGGAAAAAAAACCGAAACGGCCATTCAAAAGTTTAAAAATCTACAATTGTACAATAGGTAAGATTTTTATGTCATTTTTAACAACCTTTCCTCTAACATACACAACTAAAAAGCATAAACATGTATTTTCTACTATTATGCATGAATTTGAATATAATACGTGAATTGTTAGAAAATTGTTATGCATATGAAGGTCAAATTCGTTTTTAATAGTACATTTATGTAGAATCATGATGTTTCGAATTTATTAAAGGAATTTAATTTGCTTCTTAGAAATGCTAAGAAAAATCAAGAATAAACGATTCAGTTAGTATGATTTTCGAGTCTGAATGCTGAAGTTTGCGCTGCCATTTTATTCTAGAAATTGGATTTACTTTAAAAAATAGCTAAAATGTCATAACTGGACAATTAATATAGTAGCATGATTTATGAAGTAGAATATTGAATTTCGATGTCACAGTATTAGTGGAATTTCATTTTTTTTCCAAAAATTGGTGCGGAAATAAAAAAAAGCAAAAAATTACTTTTTGACAGCCCGTTTTTTTCTTTCCAAATTAATGTTGCGGATATCTAATCCGTAAAAAGTTGATGAACGTGCTTCTACCGCGTATACATATATATATATAGCGTAGTATAAGTTATGCCACGGAGGAATCATAGTTTTTCTTCTTCTTTGGGAGCCTTAACACTAGAAAGGCCTTCCTGTCACTTTGACAGGAATTCAGAATTTACGAATTTGTTACAAGGCCATCATTTGATGCTATGTGTAAAAATTTTTTGACTTATAATATGGTGTAATGTATAATTCTGTAAAATATTAGGCTTCTACAAATAATTTATCACACTCAAGCTAGGTATCATACCTAAAATGGCTGTCCGGTCAAAATGGCCGGACATCTAGTATTACAAGATAGCGAGTGCATACGATATGTAAGGTCCTTGTCCTACTCAGTCGGAAATTATGGTTGTATTTTTGGTAGGATATAGACGTCTATGTAAAATTAAGGTCGATCATGGTTAGTGAACCAAGTTGGTATAAGTGTCAACCGAAATCTACCGTTAATTTTGGTTTATTTAGGTTGATGTTGGCTGGGACACTTATGGTTGTTTAAGGTTTGTCAGGAAGGCAAGGACGATGGTAGGCCATAGATGTTCTACGACCATAAATGGTAGAGCATAGACGAGCAATTTTAATACGGAACGCGCCACAAACGTCACGAATTTTCAAGTTTATTCACGGTATAGGAATATATAATCTACTAATTTGCCAATATTTAGTTTTAAGAATACTCTATTATTCCACATGTTGTTCATTACTCAATAACACTGAATAATTTTGAATACAAGTAATATTAATTGGGTGTCTTAATATAGTTTATACATACTTTGGGAATATATGTGTATATATTTATACATACATAGTCCCAAAGTATGTATGAACTATTTTGAGACACCCAATTATATATATATATATATACATGTACAGGGAGTTCATGGGAATCGAACTCGTGACTTATAAGTTACCGCGCCAGCACGCTACCGACTGCGCTATCAATCACCCTAAAAGGTGATCGCAGTCGGTAGCGTGCTGGCGCGGTAACTTATAAGTCACGAGTTCGATTCCCATGAACTCCCTGTACATTTATTTCGTTTGAAAAAAACCTATGCGTGGACGGAGAGCCCGCTTTACCAGACTCAGTAATTGTTTCTGGGGGTGATATGACTTTGAGCTATTGATATATATATACATATATATATATGACATGTCCAACATTGACTTTTAAACTAAACGGAAGAAGTGTAGATGCACTTATACAACGCGTTTATGCTAAATTAGATGGTGATTTGAAGTGATAGAGTAAAATTGAACTCATAAACTGCGAAAAAGGGCGTACCCTATTGAAAATCGAGGACGGTGCACCGGTGGAATATGAGTGGAAACATGGACGATTTGAGGTTGGTTTACCGTCCATTTGAGGGTCAAATGTCCAGTCTCCGCGACCATACTGCGCCCTCAATACGCCCATACTGCGACCAACTTTGGTCGGTGAACAGCTTCAAATCAACCTCAAGTCACCTCTAAAACCAACTTAGGCCGGTAAATGGTTTAAAATCAACCTCAACCCAACTCTACATCCAATGAATCGCTCGCTTCGCAACCTTAATCAACTCCAAATCACGGGTGGCCACCTCTACGCAATCGCTTAAAAAACGCTCCCAGCTGCCAGTGTATGACGTCACATATGGTTGTGACGTCATACACTGGCAGCTGGGAGCGTTTCTTATCCATCGTACAGAGATCACCTGTGATTCTGATTTTGCTAGGGTGAAGAAGCAACAATATTAACATACCATGCTAACCGCACACCAATATTAAATAGCATATACCCTTATTTAGGATATATGAATCAATTGCGCAAACTTAACCATTACATTCACGTGGATATTTGGTAGCTACGATCAGATAGTTGGAATACAAATTAATCTATTAATAAGCCACTTAGGCAAGCTCAAAAATTTAGCCCTGCCGAATGACCTCAAGCCTCAAACCTGATATAAAAAAATATTCAATCGCCCCTATGATAGGTCAGGTGCTTTACTCAAAAACCAACCTCTACGTCCGTCAAAAACCGAGTATTAGAATGAAAATAATTGGAAGGATATGAAACAAAATTCGTAAAATATATATTTTTTGTAAACCACATGCGAATAATATCGTATGTATGTATAGCCGAGAGCTTTCTTCCTCCACAAGAGAAGGGTAGCTACAAGTGCAGAGAACCAAAAAATTGCAAAACACATGGGTAAGAAAAAAATTTTCAACGTTCATACATCTCCATCTCATCACAATCGCACATACTTTGCATTCCAGGCATCTGAATTCAGCAGCCAGGCCCGATAGCTACCGCTGGTTTACCCCGGCCGCATCATGAGTGGCGCGGGGGCCCCCGAACTCTTCGACGTGACATATTGCAATCAACTCTTTCTGCCAATTCTTTTACCACCCCAGTTGTCCTCCGCACCTCCTCATTTCTCCGTCTGTCCATCAGAGTCACCCCTGCCATACTTCTCAAACAATTCATTTCCAACACATTCAACTGTCTTCTTTCATCCTCTTTTACCCCCTCGTTTCCGCACCATACATCACTGTTGGCACAACCACACTCTCATACAGTCTCTTCTTAGCACTCATGCCTAACGATCTATTCCTTACAACTGTCTTCAATACACCCCACGCTTGATATCCCTTTCGCACTCTTGTTCTTACCTCTTCACCCAACTCACCATTTGCAGCCACACAGGCACCCAAGTACTGAAAACAGCTCACTTCTTCCAGCAACTCACCATTTTGCGTCACTTCTAGTCCTCCAATTAATCCATCCCTTGAGCACTTCATAACCTTACTTTTACCATGGTGACTACTGATATTTCATTTTCAAATATTACTACTTTTTACTGCTTTTAACTACCTTCAACGGCAAAAAAAATTACTACCTTTTTTTACACAATGAATGTTGTCCGAATGTCCAGATATAAGTAATATAATGAGTAATTTGAGTCAATAATATACGCAATACCAGAGGTTCAAAAAAAGCTCCGAGTTTCTTAATACTTTAAATACTTAAAACTAAATGGAGCAACCGAAGCTTTACTGCAAAAAGATGCCTAAATTCCTAGGGTACCTCGTCCTAAAAGGACTCCAACAAAAGTTTGGCGAAGACCTTGTTTAAACATCTTTCAACTATGAAAAAAACAGTTCATCAAATGTAAAAAATAAACTGACTGGAAACTAGTAGACACCAGGGGATTGTCAGATCCCTTTACAGCAGGGTAGAATATCAAGGAATTTCATTATGACCAAACACTATGGCACTTCGGAAATATGAGTTTGTCAACTATTTCTATCGTACCTCTAAACCTAAATCGGCATCCTAATTGCGATCAATAATAACAAATAGGTTATGAACATGTTATGTTACGGAACCAATCACGAAAATGCAAATTTCATGTAACTTTCCTATATACTTTTAGTAGAATAATGAACTTTGATTATGTGAAGCATCTCCATGCTATGACGACATCCTGGATGTAAATGAATCGCCATGACTGCCAAAAGGAACTTCAAAGGAACTAAACTCTCGTTCAAATGATGACACTTTGCATTAAAAGATAATTTTATAGCATAATTCTTTCTGTATTTGGACATAAGTTAACGTCACTGGGAAAAAAATTTCAACTCTACAAAGAGGTAATTTTCTAAGAAAAACATTTATAGTTTCAGTAAATCGTTGTTTCCCCAAATCGAAGTGGACAAAATAAACTCGTCTTTTTAAAGGAAGATAATACTGCTCACAATCAAGCTCAGGTCCAAAATACACTTTCTGGATATAAATGAACTGTGAAGAAGTTCCTTTGACGTCATTGCAATGTTTATATCTTGCCGCAACAACTTGGAGTGTGAGAATATTTGTCTTGGAATAAGTTGGAAGGCTACATCAAGTTTATGATGATCAAGACCTTGAATTTAACATTATTCATTAGGAGGAATTGAAATGTAATAGGCTTGATTCACGACTTACTCATCTGAAATTGCAGCAGGACTCTCTAAAAGCTAATTGAGAATAATTTTATTTCTGTGCTCAAGTTTCTGAATAAAATACTTTAATTTTTGAGTATCAAGTACACAAAAAGAACAATTATGCCAACTATGCTATATATCTTACGGGCAACTGCATCCACTACAGACGAAATCCAATAAAATTTAATAGTTATTTAGTGATAAGTACAACTACCTATTTCAAATTTTTGGTTAGTTGTTAAAGTTTATTCATAAAGTTTAAAAGAAAAAATTCACAAGATGTTTTACATTTAAAAGAATCGTAATTCTTGATAAAATATAAATTATTATACTTGACAAACATATATCAATCAAAACTACTTGATATGCTTCCACAAGAAAATATGCATATTTGATACGTAAGAATAAAAGATGTTAAATGTCGACCTCATAATCATAAATGCACAATTTTTAAATCCTCATTTTATTTTCAATACTAATGACTGGTATCACAAGTTCCTAAGCTTGTATCTCAATGTAAGTGCGCACTAATAGAAGTGTTTTCAACAATGCATCGCCACTGGTATTACATTTTATGAAATTATATTTATACCGTTTATTCCTCGATTACCGCATCAAAGAGA
>CM059569.1:9094116-9193712 GCA_030386875.1 Morinoia aosen
GCTTACTTCTTTGTTGATGTGGCAGCTATTTCAGCACTGACATGACAGCTATTTCAGCACTGATATGGCAGCTATTTCAGCACTAGTACCAGAGTATTTCAGCACTGTATCTGAGTATTTCAGCACTAGTACCAGGGTATTTTTTGCACTAGTATCTGAGTGTTTCAGCACTGTATCGGAGTATTTCAGCACTAGTACCAGAGTATTTCAGCAATAGTACCAGAGTATTTCAGCACTGTATCTGAGTATTTCAGCACTAGTACCTGAGTATATCAGCAATAGTATCTGAGTATTTCAGCTCTAGTACCAGAGTATTTCAGCAATAGTATCTGAGTATTTCAGCACTGTATCTGAGTATTTCAGCACTATATCTGAGTATTTCAGCTCTAGTACCAGAGTATTTCAGCACTAGTACCAGAGTATTTCAGCACTAGTACCAGAGTATTTCAGCACTAGTATCCGAGTATTTCAGCACTAGTACCAGGGTATTTCAGCACTAGTATCTGAGTATTTCAGCACTGTATCTGAGTATTTCAGCACTAGTACCAGAGTATTTCAGCACTAGTAAAAGAGTATTTCAGCACTGTATCTGAGTATTTCAGCACTAGTACCAGAGTATTTCAGCACTGTATCTGGGTATTTCAGCACTAGTACCATAGTATTTCAGAACTAGTATCTGAGTATTTCAGCCCTAGTATCTGAGTATATCAGTACTAGTACCAGGGTATTTCAGCACTAGTATCTAAGTATTTCAGCACTAGAACCAGAGTATTTCAGCACTAGTATATGAGTATTTCAGCACTAGTACCAAAGTATTTCAGCACTAGTACCAGAGTGTTTCAGCACTAGTACCAGAGTATTTCAGCACTAGTATCTGAGTATTTCAGCACTAGTATCTGAGTATTTCAGCACTAGTATCTGAGTATTTCAGCACTAGTATCTGAGTATTTCAGCACTCGTACCAGAGTATTTCATCACTAGTATTTGAGTATTTCAGCACTAGTACCAGAGTATTTCAGCACTAGTATCTGAGTATTTCAGCACTAGTATCTGAGTATTTCAGCACTCGTACCAGAGAATTTCAGCACTAGTATCTGAGTATTTCAGCACTAGTATCTGAGTATTTCAGCACTAGTATCTGAGTATTTCAGCACTAGTATCTGAGTATTTCAGCACTAGTATCTGAGTATTTCAGCACTAGTATCTGAGTATTTCAGCACTAGTATCTGAGTATTTCAGCACTAGTACTAGAGTATTTCAGCACTAGTATCTGAGTATTTAAGCACTCGTACCAGAGTATTTCAGCACTAGTATCTGAGTATTTCAGCACTAGTATCTGAGTATTTCAGCACTCGTACCAGAGTATTTCAGCACTAGTAACTGAGTATTTCAGCACTCGTACCAGAGTATTTCAGCATTAGTGTCTTAGTATTTCAGCACTAGTACCAGAGTATTTCAGCACTAGTATCTGAGTATTTCAGCACTCGTACCAGAGTATTTCGGCACCAGTGTCTGAGTATTTCAGCACTAGTACCAGAGTATTTCGGCACTAGTGTCTGAGTATTTCAGCACTAGTACCAGAGTATTTCAGCACTAGTATCTGAGTATTTCAGCACTAATACCAGAGTATTTCAGCACTAGTATCTGAGTATTTCAGCACTAGTACCAGAGTATTTCAGCACTAGTACCAGAGTATTTCAGCACTCGTACCAGAGTATTTCAGCACTAGTGTCTGAGTATTTCAGCACTCGTACCAGAGTGTTTCGGCACTAGTATCTGAATATTTCAGCACTAGTACCAGAGTATTTCAGCACTAGTGTCTGAGTATTTCAACACTAGTACCAGAGTATTTCAGCACTAGTATCTGAGTATTTCAGCACTAGTATCTGAGTATTTCAGCACTAGTACCAGAGTATTTCAGCACTAGTGTCTGAGTATTTCAACACTAGTACCAGAGTATTTCAGCACTAGTATCTGAGTATTTCAGCACTAGTGTCTGAGTATTTAAACACTAGTACCAGAGTATTTCAGCACTAGTGTCTGAGTATTTCAGCATTAGTACCAGAGTATTTCAGCACTAGTACCAGAGTATTTCAGCACTTGTGTCTGAGTATTTCAGCACTCGTACCAGAGTATTTCAGCACTAGTATCTGAGTATTTCAGCACTCGTACCAGAGTATTTCGGCACTAGTATCTGAGTATTTCAGCACTAGTACCAGAGTATTTCAGCACTAGTGTCTGAGTATTTCGACACTAGTACCAGAGTATTTCAGCACTAGTATCTGAGTATTTCAGCACTAGTACCAGGGTATTTCAGCACTAGTATCTGAGTATTTCAGCACTGTATCTGAGTATTTCAGCACTAGTTCAAGAGTATTTCAGCACTAGTACCAGAGTATTTCAGCACTAGTGTCCGAGTATTTCAGCACTAGTACCAGGGTATTTTAGCACTAGTACCAGGGTATTTCAGCACTAGTACCAGAGTATTTCAGCACTAGCACCAGAGTATTTCAGCACTAGTATCTGAGTATTGCAGCACTGTATCTGAGTATTTCAGCACTAGTACCAGAGTATTTCAGCACTAGTATCTGAGTATTTCAGCACTGTATCTGAGTATTTCAGCACTGGTACCAGAGTATTTCAGCACTGTATCTGAATATTTCAGCACTAGTACCAGAGTTTTTCAGCACTAGTACCAGAGTATTTCAGCACTAGTACCAGAGTATTTCAGCACTGTATCTGAGTATTTCAGCACTAGTACCAGAGTATTTCAGCACTAGTACCAGAGTATTTCAGCACAAGTATCTGAGTATTTCAGCACTGTATCTGAGTATTTCAGCACTAGTACCAGAGTATTTCAGCACTAGTACCAGAGTATTTCAGCACTAGTACCATAGTATTTCAGCACTAGTACCAGAGTATTCCAGCACTATTATCTGAGTATTTCAGCACTAGTACCTGAGTATTTCAGCACTAGTACCAGAGTATTTCAGCACTAGTACCAGAGTATTTCAGCACTAGTACCAGAGTATTTCAGCACTAGTACCAGAGTATTTCAGCACTAGTACCAGAGTATTACAGCACTAGTACCAGAGTATTACAGCACTAGTACCAGAGTATTTCAGAACTAATAACAGAGTATTTCAGCACTAGTACCAGAATAATTCAGCACTAATAACAAATTATTTCAGCACTAGTACGAGAGTAATTCAGCACTAATAACAAATTATTTCAGCACTAGTACGAGAGTAATTCAGCACTGATATTAGCGGTTTTCATCACTAATACTAGAAGCTTTTCAGCACTGATGACAACGGCATTTTATCACTGATATTAGCGGCACTTCAGCAATGATATTAGCAGCATTACATCACTAACACTAGCGGGATTTTAGTACTGATATTAGCGGGATTTTAGCACTGATATTAGCGGGATTCCAGCACTGATATTAGCGGGATTTCAGCACTGATATTAGCGGGATTTCAGAACTGATATTAGTCGCATTTTAGCACTGATATTGGCGGCATTTCACCGTTAATGTCAAAGGCATTTCAGCACTGATGTCAACTACATTTCAGCACTGATGTCAACGGCATTTCAGCAATGATATATGTGCCATTTCAGCACTGATGTCAACGACATTTCAGCACTGATGTCAACGGCATTTCAGCACTGATATATGTATTATTTCAGCACTGATGTCAACGGCATTTCAGCACTGATGTCAACGGCATTTCAGCACTGATGTCAACGGCATTTCAGCACTGATGTCAACGGCATTTCAGCACTGATGTCAACGGCATTTCAGCACTGATATATGTACCATTTCAGCCCTCATGTCAACGGCATTTCAGCACTGATGTCAACAGCATTTCAGCACTGATATATGTACCATTTCAGCACTGATGTCAACAGCATTTCAGCACTGATATCAACGTCATTTCAGCAATGATATATGTGCCATTTCAGCACTGATGTCAACGGCCTTTCAGCAATGATATATGTGCCATTTCAGCACTGATGTCAACGACATTTCAGCACTGATGTCAACGAGATTTCAGCACTGATGTAAACGACATTTCAGCACTGATGTCAACGGCATTTCAGCACTGATGTCAACGGCATTTCAGCACTGATGTCAACGGCATTTCTGCACTGATGTCAACGGCATTTCAGCACTGATGTCAACGACATTTCAGCACTGATGTCAACGACATTTCAGCACTGATGTCAACGGCATTTCAGCACTGATGTCAACGGCATTTCAGCAATGATATGTGTGCCATTTCAGCACTGATGTCAACGGCATTTCAGCACTGATATATGTACCATTTTAGCACTGATGTCAACGACATTTCAGCACTGATATATGTACCATTTCAGCACTGATGTTAACGACATTTCAGCACTGATGTCAACGACATTTCAGCACTGATATATGTACCATTTCAGCACTGATGTCAATGGCATTTCAGCACTGATGTCGACGTCATTTCAGCACTGATGTTAGCGTCATTTCAGCACTGATGTTAGCGTCATTTCAGCACTGATATTGGCGTCATTTCAGCACTGATATTAGCGGCATTTCAGCACTCATATTGGCGTCATTTCAGCGTTGATATTAGCGGCATTTCAGCACTGATATTAGGGTCATTTCAGCACTGATGTTGGCGTCATTTCAGCACTGATATTGGCGTTATTTCTGCACTGATATAACCGGCATTTCAACACTGATATCGGCGTCATTTCAGCACTGATATTAGCGGCATTTCAGCACTGATGTTGGCGTCATTTCAGCACTGATGTTGGCGTCATTTCAGCACTGATATTGGCGTCATTTCAGCGTTGATATTAGCGGCATTTCATCACTGATGATGGCGCCATTTCAGTACTGATATTGGCGTCATTTCAGCACTGATATTAGCGGCATTTCAGCACTGATATTGGCGTCATTTCAGCACTGATATTAGGGTCATTTCAGCACTGATATTGGCGTCATTTCAGCACTGATATTGGCGTCATTTCAGCACTGATATTGGCGTCTTTTCAGCACAGATTAAGCGCATATTTACTCTGGGGAAAGTTGGAGTCCCATATAAGAGAGGAAGTCTCAGATAAGAGAGGAAGTCCCAGATGAGAGAGGGAGTCCCAGATGAGAGAGGGAGTCCCAGATGAGAGAGGGAGTCCCAGATGAGAGAGGTAGTCCCAGATGAGAGGGAGTCCCAGATAAGAGAGGAAGTCCCAGATGAGAGAGGGAAGTCCCAGATGAGAGAGGTAGTCCCAGATGAGAGAGGGAGTCCCAGATAAGAGAGGAAGTCCCAGATAAGAGAGGAAGTCCCAGATGAGAGAGGGATTTTCAGAAGAGAGAGGGAGTTTCAGAAGAGAGAGGGAGTCCCAGATGAGAGAGGGAGTCCAAGATGAGAGAGGGAGTCCCAGATGAGAAAGGGAGTCCCAGATGAGAGAGGGAGTCCCAGATGAGAAAGGGAGTCCCGGATGAGAAAGGGAGTCCCAGATGAGAAAGGGAGTCCCAGATGAGAAAGGGAGTCCCAGATGAGAAAGGGGAGTCCCAGATGAGAAAGGGAGTCCCAGATAAGAGACGGAGTCCCAGATGAGAGAGGTAGTCCCAGATGAGAGAGGGAGTCCCAGATAAGAGAGGAAGTCCCAGATAAGAGAGGAAGTCCCAGATGAGAGAGGGATTTTCAGAAGAGAGAGGGAGTTTCAGAAGAGAGAGGGAGTCCAAGATGAGAGAGGGAGTCCCAGATGAGAAAGGGAGTCCCAGATGAGAGAGGGAGTCCCAGATGAGAAAGGGAGTCCCGGATGAGAAAGGGAGTCCCGGATGAGAAAGGGAGTCCCAGATGAGAAAGGGAGTCCCAGATGAGAGACGGAGTCCCAGATGAGAGACGGAGTCCCAGGTGAGAGACGGAGTCCCAGATGAGAGAGGGAGTCCCAGACGAGAGACGGAGTCCCAGATGAGAAATGGAGTCCCGGATGAGAAAGGGAGTCCCGGATGAGAAGGGGAGTCCCGGATGAGAAATGGAGTCCCGGATGAGAAAGGGAGTCCCGGATGAGAAGGGGAGTCCCAGATGAGAAAGGGAGTCCCAGATGAGAAAGGGAGTCCCAGATGAGAGACGGAGTCCCAGATAAGAGACGGAGTCCCAGATGAGAGACGGAGTCCCAGATGAGAGACGGAGTCCCAGATGAGAGAGGGAGTCCCAGACGAGAGACGGAGTCCCAGATGAGAGAGGGAGTCCTAGATGAGAGAGGGAGTCCCAGATGAGAGAGGGAGTCCCAGGGGAGAGAGGGAGTCCCAGGGGAGAGAGGGAGTCCCAGGGGAGAGAGGGAGTCCCAGGGGAGAGAGGGAGTCCCAGATGAGAGAGGGAGTCCCAGATGAGAAAGGGAGTCCCAGATGAGAGAAGGAGTCCCAGATGAGAAAGGGAGTCCCAGGGGAGAGAGGGAGTCCCAGATGAGAGAGGGAGTCCCAGATGAGAAAGGGAGTCCCAGATGAGAGAGGAAGTCCCAGATGAGAGAGGGAGTTTCAGAAGAGAGAGGGAGTTTCAGAAGAGAGAGGGAGTCCCAGATGAGAGAGGGAGTCCCAGATGAGAAAGGGAATCCCAGATGAGAGAGGGAGTCCAAGATGAGAGAGGGAGTCCCAGATGAGAAAGGGAGTCCCAGATGAGAGAGGGAGTCCCAGATGAGAAAGGGAGTCCCAGATGAGAGAGGGAGTCCCAGATGAGAAAGGGAGTCCCGGATGAGAAAGGGAGTCCCAGATGAGAAAGGGAGTCCCAGATGAGAAAGGGAATCCCAGATGAGAGAGGGAGTCCCAGATGAGAGAGGGAGTCCCAGATGAGAAAGGGAGCCCCGGATGAGAAAGGGAGTCCCAGATGAGAAAGGGAGTCCCAGATGAGAAAGGGAGTCCCAGATGAGAGAGGGAGTCCCAGATGAGAAAGGGAGTCCCAGATGAGAGAGGGAGTCCCAGATGAGAAAGGGAGTCCCGGATGAGAAAGGGAGTCCCAGATGAGAGAGGGAGTCCCAGATGAGAAAGGGAGTCCCAGATGAGAAAGGGAATCCCAGATGAGAGAGGGAGTCCCAGATGAGAAAGGGAGTCCCAGATGAGAGAGGGAGTCCCAGATGAGAAAGGGAGTCCCGGATGAGAAAGGGAGTCCCAGATGAGAAAGGAAGTCCCAGATGAGAAAGGGAATCCCAGATGAGAGAGGGAGTCCCAGATGAGAAAGGGAGTCCCAGATGAGAAAGGGAGTCCCAGATGAGAGAGGGAGTCCCAGATGAGAGAGGGAGTCCCAGATGAGAAAGGGAGTCCCGGATGAGAAAGGGAGTCCCAGATGAGAAAGGGAGTCCCAGATGAGAAAGGGAATCCCAGATGAGAGAGGGAGTCCCAGATGAGAAAGGGAGTCCCGGATGAGAAAGGGAGTCCCAGATGAGAGAGGGAGTCCCAGATGAGAGAGGGAGTTCCAGATGAGAGAGGGAGTCCGAGGGGAGAGAGGGAGTCATTGATGAGAGAGGGAGTCGCAGGTGAGAGAGGGAGTCCCAGGTGTGAGAGGGAGACCCAGATGAGAGAGGGAGTCCCAGATGAGAGAGGGAGTCCCAGATGAGAGAGGGAGTCCCAGATGAGAGAGGGAGTCCCAGATGAGAGAGGGAGTCCCAGATGAGAGAGGGAGTCCCAGGTGAGAGAGGGAGTCCCAGATGAGAAAGGTAGTCCCGGAGGAGAAAGGGAATCCCAGATGAGAAAGGGAGTCCCGGATGAGAGAGGGAGTCCCAGATGAGAGAGGGAGTCCCAGATGAGAGAGGGAGTCCCAGATGAGAGAGGGAGTTCCAGATGAGAAAGGGAGTCCCAGATGAGAAAGGGAGTCCCGGATGAAAAAGGGAGTCCCAGATGAGAAAGGGAGTCCCAGATGAGAGAGGGAGTCCCAGATGAGAGAGGGAGTCCCAGATGAGAGAGGGAGTCCCAGATGAGAAAGGGAGTCCCGGATGAAAAAGGGAGTCCCAGATGAGAAAGGGAATCCCAGATGAAAAAGGGAGTCCCAGATGAGAGAGGGAGTCCCGGATGAGAAAGGGAGTCCCGGATGAAAAAGGGAGTCCCAGATGAGAAAGGGAATCCCAGATGAGAAAGGGAGTCCCGGATGAGAGAGGGAGTCCCAGATGAGAGAGGGAGTCCCAGATGAGAGAGGGAGTCCCAGATGAGAGAGGGAGTTCCAGATGAGAAAGGGGAGTCCCAGATGAAAAAGGGAGTCCCAGATGAGAAAGGGAGTCCCAGATGAGAAATGGAGTCCCGGATGAGAAAGGGAGTCCCGGATGAGAAGGGGAGTCCCAGATGAGAAAGGGAGTCCCAGATGAGAAAGGGAGTCCCAAATGAGAAAGGGAGTCCCAGATGAGAGACGGAGTCTCAGATGAGACGGAGTCCCAGACGAGAGACGGAGTCCCAGATGAGAGAGGGAGTCCCAGATGAGAGAGGGAGTCCTAGATGAGAGAGGGAGTCCCAGATGAGAGAGGGAGTCCCAGGGGAGAGAGGGAGTCCCAGGGGAGAGAGGGAGTCCCAGGGGAGAGAGGGAGTCCCAGGGGAGAGAGGGAGTTCCAGGGGAGAGAGGGAGTTCCAGAGGAGATAGGGAGTCCCAGGGGAGAGAAGGAGTCACAGATGTGAGAGAGAGTCCCAGATGAGAAAGGGAGTCCCTGGGGAGAGAGGGAGTCCCAGATGAGAGTGGGAGTCGCAGGGGAGAGAGGGAGTCCCAAAGAAGAGAGGGAGTCCCAGGGAAGAGAGGGAGTCCCAGGGAAGAGAGGGAGTCCCTGGGAAGAGAGGGAGTCCCAAGGGAGAGAGGGAGTCCCAAGGGAGAGTGGGAGTCCCAGGGGAGAGTGGGAGTTCCAGGGGAAAGTGGGAGTCCCAGGGGAAAGTGGGAGTGACAGAAGAAAGTGGGAGACCCAGGGGAGAGTGGGAGTCCCAGGGGAGAGTGGGAGTCCCAGGGGAGAGTGGGAGTCCCAGGGGAGAGTGGGAGTTCCAGGGGAAAGTGGGAGTTCCAGGGGAAAGTGGGAGTTCCAGGGGAAATTGGGTGTCCCAGGGTAAATTGGGTGTCCCATGGGAAAGAGGGAGTCCCAGGGGAAAGAGGGAGTCCCAGAGGAAAGTGGGAGTCCCATGGGAAAGAGGGAATCCCAGGGGAAAGTGGGAGTTCCAGGGGAAATTGGGAGTCCCAGGGGAAATTGGGAGTCCCAGGGGAAATTGGGAGTCCCAGGGGAAATTGGGAGTCCCATGGGAAATTGGGAGTCCCAGGGGAAATTTGGAGTCCCAGGGGAAATTTGGAGTCCCAGGGGAAAGAGGGAGTCCCAGGGGAAAGAGGGAGGTCCAGGAGAAAGAGGGCGTTCCAGGAGAATGTGGGAGTTCCAGGAGAAAGTGGGAGTTCCAGGAGAAAATGGGAGTTCCAGGGGAAAGTGGGAGTTCCATGGGAAAGTGGGAGTTCCATGGGAAAGTTGGAGTTCTAGGGGAAAGTGGGAGTTCCAGGGGAAAGTGGGAGTTCCAGGGGAAAGTGGGAGTTTCAGGGGAAAGTGGGAGTTCCAGGGGAAAGTGGGAGTTTCAGGGGAAAGTGGGAGTTCCATGGGAAAGTTGGAGTTCCATGGGAAAGTTGGAGTTCCAGGGGAAAGTGGGAGTTCCCGGGGAAAGTGGGAGTCCCAGGGGAAAGAGGGAGTCCCAGGGGAGAGTTTTGTCTCTTTTCCCCAAGAAGAAGTACAAAAATTATGCTGACCAATACTAAGTTGTCATAAGGTATAAAAATGAAAGAAATACATGCCTTTATACTTGGTCATGTCGCAAATCGCGTTTTAAGATTTTTAATTTATCTTACTACTAAATAAATATACGAGCTTTAATATTTAGATTGCTTTTGCGTGCTCCATTCTGAATTATCATTCATGGAATCTTCTACCGTAGTATTTGGCACAGCATTAATTCCGAAGATGATACAGCACAGAAAATAATTCGTTTTGTTGTCCTACAGAGCATGATATAGGTAGATAATCATGAGCGACGCCCAACATATACATTAGCAATTAATTTGGAGTTTTGTTTAATAATTTGCCATTATAATGCAGTTTAGAATGCAATTGAAACAGAAAATTGAGTCGCAAGTCAAGAAATAGAAAATGTGAAGTAATAATCTATGTAAAAAATGGCGATCCACTTCAATCCACCAATACAGATCCAAGCCTCAAAAGGGGGCTACCCGACAGCGAATAGGAAAAAAGGGGGCTATCCGAGAGCCAATAGGAGAAAAGGGGGCAATGGGCAACCGCCAATTACGACATCGGAATGTTGAACGATCTCATTAGGCAATACGATGCATTTTGAAAATTATTCTTTCATGAGTAAAGCGCGTGAAAGTTGGTTGTTCTCTTCGCGCAATTTGAATAAATATGGTGATTAGTTGAGGAGATTCAAACTATGGCATAAATTCAATTCATTTTAATGTTGGGCGCCAGAGAAGTTCGTATTTCTGAGCGTGATCGATAATTTCTGCAACAAAGAAAAAATGGCGGCAGCTCACAGAGGAATAATGTGAGTTTTTAACCTTAATTCTATTGTAAAACAACTCTTATGCAATTCTCCATATAATATTAACCTGAGACAGGAATATGAAACACTTTACAGCCCTTAAATACGTCAGCAGACGTAAATATTGTCCAACACCACGTTAACACCACGCAAGTGAGATGCAAACTTGCCCGGCATTGACCAGCTCCCGCGTGACGTCACATGCCACAAACGACCGCCATTGACCGAAGTACCAGCCTTGACCGAACTTGTCCCAGCCTTGACCATTTTCTGTCTCTCCTTTGACCACACTTGAGAAAAATGTCCCTCCGTTAACCAAAACGACAGACTTTGACCCACATCTCCTCCCTTTAATGACCAATCGAGATCACCACCATCATCCCCATCACCATCACCACCATCATCCCCATCACCATCACCATCACCATCACCATCACCATCACCATCATCATCACCACCACCACCACCACCATCATCATCATCATAACCATCATCATCATCACCACCACCATCATAACCATCATCACCATCACCACCACCATCATCACCATCACCACCACCATGATCACCACCACCATCACCATCATCATCATCACCACCATCACCATCACCATCACCACCATCACCACCCACCACCATCACCATCACCACCATCACCACCATCACCATCACCACCATCATCACCATCACCATCACCATCACCACCACCATCATCATCACCACCATCACCATCATCATCATCACCATCATCATCACCTCCATCATCATCATCACCATCATCATCACCACCACCATCATCACCATCATCACCACCATCATCATCACCATCATCACCATCATCACCACCACCATCATCACCACCACCATCATCACCACCACCATCATCACCACCATCATCATCACCACCATCATCATCACCACCATCATCATCACCACCATCATCATCACCATCATCATCACCACCATCATCATCACCACCATCATCACCACCATCATCATCACCACCATCATCACCACCATCATCATCATCTTAGTCGGAACAGTAATGCCATTGTAAAGACAGGAATGAGAAGGACCAGCTAGTATGAACTTAGCAAAAGGTGGACCCTATGCACAGGATGTGCATAGGGTCCTCATAGGGATGTGGACCTACGATGTGGACATAGGGTGGACCCTATGTCCACACGTCCCCTGCGTATGCAAACAATTTGACTCTATTATTATAGGATACCAACCTGAATGTGCTGCAATTTCATGCACTTCAAACTTGGCCCAACTTGGTCCAACCATATCTTCATTTGTGGCTCTCATGGTCACATCACCAGAAGTTGGCCAAAAAACGTAGGTTTTGGAGTCTTCAATGGTAATCCACTTATTTGGTACTACCTGCCACGTTAAGTCTTTGAAAAAGACTCCTGTAAATTTCTTCATTTCACACAAAATACGGAAATTATACCTATTCTGCAAAGAAAAAGGTTGCAGAAATTATCAAGTATGATAGAATATAATGAGAACATTTTCCTTACTCAGCATATAAACTCAGGGATTGAGTTCAGTAGGTACATCTATGTAGCACACTTTCAAATGTAGAAATGAAGAAAGTTGCTTTAAATAAAACAGATGGATTCTTTTTTTTGCCCCTACCAACCAGTTGATCAATGAGTGACACAAAAATTACAAGGCACAAGAGTGTAAGTCCGGTGACTAATTAGCCTAGTCACTACACAATGTGTTGGATTCAAATTTATGATTTAGCTGAAACATTTGAAAAATATGATAATTACCATCAATATAGAATGAATGTGAAGTATTTCAATGAACTAAAACTGAGTTAAGGATACCGTCTGGGTAAAAAAAAAAGTCCGTTATTTATGGATGGATTTCTCTGAAATTGTCACAGTAGGTGTGAAATGATGCATAGATCATTTGTCATTTCGACAAAATTTTTGTAGCTGCATTTTTTTTTTTTAAATATGATAAAATAAGGGGGTTATGTAAAATCTATCTCCTTCTACAATTTTGAAGTTACAGAACCAGTATTTCGTTTTTAGATTGCTTATATGTATATAAAACCATAAGCAATAGGGAATTTTGATAACTTCTTTTTGTGGATTTTGGGAATTGAAAAAAAAAATTATGTATTTTTCATTTTTTTTTTTCATGTGGTGTAATTTTCAAAACAATAAATGTATCAAAAAATGCTATCGCTTATGGATACACCTTGCTAAGCCCTATCGAATGGTATATAAACCATTCTTGTAGCTCTAAAATTGTGGAAGGAGATAGATTTGAGAAACCAATATCAAGTTTCCAGAAAAACGTGTTTTTTCACACAAAAAAAAATTTTCTTTTTATCTTTTGAACTACAGGGTTTTCTACAATGAACTCTTGAGCGTTTGTAGCTCTTTTCAAGCCCTTTTGATTGATATAATTTACATTGCTGTAGCTCTGTAACTCTTGGAAAAAATAAACAACAAAAGGGAATGGGTGTAATTCTTGACAAAAAAAATTCAATTTTTAATTTTTTTCCACCAAAATACTTTTTTTGTCTATTCAACTCCTTTCTTTTATAGCTCTTTTCAAGCCCTTTGGATTGGTGTGCTCACCACTGCTGTAGCTATGATACTGCAGCTGTCATCGAGCTATGAAGGAAAGCTGCGGTATCATAGATACGGCAGAACAGCTAAATTCTGAAATTGTCAAAATTTCATAAAAAATATTTATTCAGCCTTAGAATGTTTCGTTTGAATAGTGGAACCACTTTGAGTAGCCCATGAACGAACTATAATGCCATTCCCGCAGAGAAACGCTCAATTGACTCCCAATAATGAGGGGGGGGAGGGTTCAAGGTCACTCCACCCCCATCGCTTTCCCCCTTTCCCCCCCTCTGGTGGGCGCACTATTCGGAGTAGACGTAAACGGAAAGTACCAATGGAAGCGCAAGAAAATCCTCTATAAGATGCACATAAAAACAGAAAATCAACACATATCCTGATTTCTACCCAGACGGTCTCCTTAAGTAATGTAATATGTTTTATAGAGTAGTTGTTGAGCCTCCCGTTATTACCGTTTCGATATTCAAACAGGAGGAATGAGAAGGGACCATCTAGTATGGACTAAGCAAAACGCGGATCATACGCACAAGCAGAGTCCACACGTTCCCTGCGCATGGCAACAGCAAGTTAAGAAAGAAGGGGAAGAGAAGAGAGGAAAATTGAGCAAACAAGGCATAAAGGAGGAAGGAAGCAAAGTGGGCACGAAAGATAAGATAGAAGTCCTGAAGGTCTAACTAAGGTTGGAAATTCCTAACAATTTCCCCTGGGGTTGCCACACCCCATAACACAAGATAGGCAAACCTAACTAACCTAACCTTATTGCCTATTTTGTGTCCCTGAGGGGAGGTAATATGTCACTCATTGATTGGATGGGGCATGGTTTTTTATTTTTATTTTATTGACTCATCTATTTATTTCAGTATATGCATGTGAAGCAGTTATTCAATACATATGAGTACATCTATTACATTGATATAACTCTAGATGAGAAATGTAATATATATTCAAAATTGAAAAGACCTGGAGTAACAACCAGAATTTAACAATGTAGAAAACTGGCAAATGCACCATTTGACAAAAGATGTTCCAAAAATTCATATTGTACAGCACTTTCAAGCCTAGCATAGAATCAGGCTCATTAAAGACTAGAATGCAACAAGGTAATGGCAACAAAGTAATCATTTTTAGGTAACAAAATCATTTTGGCATGGATTTCATTTTGTCCTACTTTCTTGCAAATATTTTTGTTCGTAACTTTTTAGATACCCACCAGCTGGGAGTCGACTGGATATGTAAATAGTGGACCTATTTCAAATAAGGCTACAGTTAGATCATTGTTTGAAGATGAAATAACACACTCTATCTCTCCTAAGGTCAGCATGACAGTTATCCCTTGCTCCTATGGGTCCAACCTTCAAATGATTGTTGTTCCCCAAGACTAAAAATTTTGAACTTTTTGAGGTTGTGCAAGATGTGCAATTCTCATTTTGAACTGAAACGTGGCGGCAAATTTGTTCCAGTATTCGATTTTTGCTTGTTACTCTACCTTCAACATATTGACCCAAGTAAGATTCAAAAATGAAACATGATACATTATCTAAAGGCCCCCCACTTCTTATAATCGTCAACTAAATGAACAATTGAGTGCACATTGTAAGACATAAAGCTTGCACCATACAGTTTTTTTGATGATTGCACAAAATTAATGAGCATAGCTTTGGCACAATAGAGGTTGCCCACCTGATTTTTAGTTAAAAGTATGCGCATAGCCAAGCTGAAATTAAGGAAGTTTGAGTAATAATCATCTGGAAGTAGGTCAAAAAGAACAACAATGCCTACATACAGCAAGAAAAGTCGAAACTCTGCAGCTTTCCAGTGCAATGATGAATTGAATCCACCAGCTAATTTTCTATTAAAATCAGAAGGCACATGACATGAAGCAGTTAACAGTCTAGTTAACAAAACTTCATGTTTCTGAGAGCTCAAAGAGCATTTAATTTCACCCTACTTTGACCCTTTCAGTCTGCGCAACAGTCGACGTGTCACTCCTAAGCAGCTCATGTGCATATAATCCAAAGCAAAAAAAGTAACAAGTCCTACATTTAGTTGCATGAGTACTGTGTGTGGCCCACTTTTATGATGGTTAGGATCAGTCTTTTTTAGAAACTCATCATCAGTTCGTAGTTTTTCATTCACTGATAATAGAACAACATGCCCGCCAGCATATGAGCCTTTTTGCTCACATCTTTCACAGCCAAAATATGAGTTATGATTCACTATATGCTTCAAGTCTGCTCGAGCAAGAGCATCGCAAACAAAAGACTGAATTTCTACTTGGATATTGTGATTGTCAACAACTACACCATCAGTAAGCAAAATTTTCAACTCTCCTACAAATTGCTCAAGGAATTCATTTACAGGTGGCATTTTGTTAGACTCTTCTGATTCGGAAAAATAAATCCCAGCGCATATAACTCTGGATAGCTGCAAGCATAATTGAATTAAAATATGATAAGCATGAAACTTTCTGGTATCTTTACAAATTGGAATGCCATTCACATTTATATTAATCTTGATATTGGTCATTTTTTGTGGAAACTCAACTGCTTCTTGATGCTTCTCTGCCAATTATTGATATGAGCATATCGCCCCTTATGCATTCTGCGGATAGAAACATCTGGTTCGACTGCTCGAATAGTCTTTGCAGTTAATACAAGTCCAGGGAAGAATTATTTCAAGTTATGAAGCAAGCTTGTTACAGTAGAACCTGGTACATATGGACATTCTGCAGTCCAATTCATCACGGCAGTTTCAATTTTAGTTTCAACAGTCATATATTCATTGTCTTCTACCTCAGATATTTCTCTTACTGTGTCATCAACTATAATGGTTTCATCTTCTTCAGAGCTTGATAAATTTATTCTGTGGAAGGAATATTACTGGAAAAATTTGAGACACTTAGAGAAGAAGAACTTGGCAGATTCACTTGTTGAGATGCCTTCCGGTTTACTTCTATGTTCTGCTGATCGTCTAAAGCTCTACGCTCGAAAGCAGCCAAAGTCATTTTACAGCGACGTTTTTTTTGTCTGGACGATTAAGCAGAAAAGGGCTTTAGCTTTCTGATTCTTTGAGTTTTATCCATTTCATTATATTTTTTCACTGTATCCTGTCAAACATACAATCCATTAGAGTCACCCTATGTATTGCTTGCACTGATGGTATAAAATCTTTGAATTATATACACATAAATTTACAGTGGCAACTATTATTTCATTTCATTTCTTTGGAAGGTCAACTGCTCATATTTCTTCATGTATGTATATGCGAGAGCTTTCTTTCTCCATAAGGGAAGGGTAGCTACAACAAGTGCAGAAAACCAAAAATTGCAAAAACCGTAGGCTAGATGAGAAAAAAAAAAAAATACAACATTCATACATCGCCATCTAATCACAATCGCACATCCTTTGCATTCCAGGCATATGAATTCAGCAGCCAAACCCGACAGCTACCGCTGGTTTACCCCGGCCGCATCATGAGTGGCGCGGGGGCACCGGAACTTTTCGACGTGACTATCATTCACACTAATTTTATTAATAATTATTTATATCCAATACAAAAGTTTCTTTGAATTGCAGCACATACATTAAAATAATTGTTTTTGAAATATCAAACAAAAATTTTGCTGTAAATTGATAGAATTCAAAAGCTTTAAATAAACAGATGTGGGTCAGAATATTTTATGCATAATGAAAAAATTTCATTTGAATGGTCCAGTAAATAACAAAAGATAATAAAAATATATTCTATAAGATGTTGAAAATTAGTGATATTGCACATCTTGAAATAGGTTATTCATATATAATTCTATATCACTCTGTAAATACTGCATTCAAATTGATGTTTCTTTCTCGTGGAAGTTAGGCATAAATATATTCAAAAGAAAGATGATCGTTTTTTCATACCTAGGTATAGCTCAAGAAATTTTTGAGGGATTTTTTTCAAAATAAGTACTGATATGCAAAATATTAAAAACTATGAACTGTTGGCAATTGGGGGAACTAAAGCAGGTTTGTGATATAATCATCCAAACTGACTGAACAATTAAGACACTTTTGTATGTACCTGAGCTAAATAAATTATTTTCAAAACAAAAAAATATTCCAATCATACATTAAAAATTAGACAAAAAGTTAGTTACAATAACAAAAGTAACTTGGAATGCTTTGTGTTTGATAAAAAGTTTCATGTAAGTTAAATATCAGAGCAAATAAAAAATCTCTGACAATCCAAAAGCCTTGGTATGAACTAACGGTAAATGTTAAGGACTTGACCATAATCGATTTTCCACTCTTTGATCAATAAAGATTGTTGATGAGACCAAAATAAACAAGTTTTATTCAATGCACTTTCCGGCGGAAATAAGTATTTTAAAAGTTATGGCATTAAATGAGTTACCGTAACTCCAGTGTTTGAGGCGGGGAAAAATATACCGCGCGGTCCGACGTGAAAGTAAACAGGCGTTCCCGCGCGCCAACCAAGCCGACGAAGAGCAAACCCCCTATTACAAACGTAAAGAGGTTGGGTCGTGAAGGGTAGCAACAGTTCTTTTAGTGAAAACTATAAAACTAAAAGAACTGTGGCTACCCCTCACGACCCAACCTCTTTACGTTTGTAATAGGGTGATGCACACTGGAGTTCCGGTAACTCATTTAACGCCATAAATTTTCAAATACTCATTTCCGCCGGAAAATGCATTGAAGAAAACTTGTTTATTTTGGTCTCATCAACAAACTTTGTTGATCAAAAAGTGGAAAATCGAATATGGTCAAGTCCTTAACATTTACCGTTAGCTATTTCATAAGAACTAATTAGAGTGAATTAGGCCATCTTGAATCTTCCTTTCTTGCACATGAAAGCACAAATGATCTGTAAATACTTCTTGAAGAAGTATGTGTTTACAAGTTATAGATGACTTCGAATAATTAGCTATTATTATCATTAATTATAAATTTTTGCGAATTAAGCTAATTCACACTACCTATAAATACGTCCCACTTCAACAAGCAACTAAAAGAACATGTTACTTTGTTGAGTTGCGGCGCATAACCGATAAGCTAGATGGTATTATTGCGCCTCGGCATGGTGAAGCTCTGACGTCATCCATCCAAAATCCGGCAATGGCGCCAGTTTCATATTTAACTAACATAGTTTGGTATTGTACGAACTCACGCGTCAATGAAATATGTTAATAAGATAAAAAAAAATTTCTTCACTGCACCTAACCCAGCATTTTGTATTTTCAGGTTTTCACCTAGACAAAAAACAATAATTATAGAAATTTAGGCGAAAATTGTCCTTTCAGACAGTTTAGCCCGCCATCTTGAACATCAGTGATGACCCTAAAGTTAATGCACGTACACAATACTCAGAATACAATAATAAAACACGTTCGAAAATATTTCTTGACTAACGCAGTTAGTCACAAAATGCCTAAATTTAACTGTTTACTTTTTATACGCGTATTGCCTTTACAATTTTCACTTCTTTCGCTCCAATTCACACCACACACACAGTAGGCAACACAGATGTTGACTGACGACAACGGTTAACTCGCCAATCACTGAATCTAGTACCGCGCAACATTGAAAAGCCAAAATAACCGATTGCAATTTACCAATTGCATTTTTCTGCTCAAACGTTCATACGAAAACATAAACGGATAATGTGAGATACCATACTGTAAATTTTTTAGAGCTTTTTGAGGTCCTTACACGAAGTGTATAATAGCAAAGTGAATTTTAGAAGTACGAACAATCATTTGCTCACCGAATGTGAAGAAATATTTTTGTGCACAAAACTGGGAGCGTGATATATTTTTGAGTTAAGATATTTTATAAATCTTTGATGATATAACCTTATATCGAAATAAGAAAATACTACACAATACTTGAACATGATTGCCGTAGATGTATTATATACCAATAAACAACCTATTCTGCAGCTTAGAGTTGCCAAACATTTATGACATTTAGATGAGACTAATCTCAATTCAAAATATGCATAATTTATCGAGAGCCGCTTCAAAACGAACGAAGTATTTATTTTTCCTTTCACTTCATCATCCAAATTGGGAGATATATTTGGCATGGACGTTTTTGTCTTAGGCTAAATATCTAAGAAAGATGAATTAGTAACTCTAATTAGAGAATTACAGAAAAATGTCCGATACTTCGTTTGTTCACTGCATCCTAAACTTCACGATTAACAAACTTTGCCACTAGGCGTTTTATTATGTTATTTCTTGTTTTAGTGAGTAACTTGAATTATAATTCTGTTACGAGGTTCCAAGTTCAAATACCAAATATTATTCACAAGTAGAAATATTTACTATGCTTTTCGATAGGATCATGGAATTAGTTCTTTATTGCATTATGTTTATAATTGTAAATGAAACGACAAACAGTTGAAGTGTTTAGAATTAATATTTCTCCATGTATTGTTGAACCCCATCATGTATAATCACACTATGAAATACAGTATTCACCTCCGTTACATAAATAATAGTTTTATGATATTGTTGAAATGTATTTGGCTACGCCTGTGCATTTATATCCCAACAAGTTAAATATAATTGAAACGTTCCACAATACACCTCGGCAATTTGATGCAGCTTCACTCGACCATAGAGTTGATCATATTTTAAAACGGGAACTCACTTTGAGTCATATTTACCGTATTTTGCTTGGGTGCAGTGCACATTCAGAACCAGTTGCTGCAGCTACTGACGATCTGCGATAAGGATTAATTTATGCAATTGAGAATTAACCACAAATGCAGAGCAGTAATTATTTAATGGGAGAGGGCATGAGAAACAAGTGTCAGAAAAACACGGTATCAGCGATTCTGAGCCAGATGGCAGTCCTTGGCCAGGTCAACCTCGAATCGCTATTAGATGTCGCGAATTAAAGACGGTGTATAGACGGGAGGCCACGGATGGCAGTGCCAATCATAACATGCTCGTAAATTGGGCGGTGTACCGTTGTTTTATCGGTCGGATGGCCGAATGACCAATAAATCGCGGATAATAAGCCCTGTCAACCATATTCCACTGGTGCACCGTCCTCGATTTTCAATAGGGTAAGGAATGAATATTTTCTGGAATGAATTCAAGCTGGATAGAATCGAAGACATGAGGTGTATGCACATACGAGCTGCATTTACTCAGCTTTCATTGGCGCGTTCAGAATACGGAAATTTGATTTGTACAAAATAATGTAGAAAATATCTTAACTGGATTGAGTCAGAAGATGCATCATTCACTGGGGAAACATCAAGTACTAGGACGAGAGTATAAACTTGACATCTCATTGGATGATGTTCATAATTTGGTCGTTACACTAGTTTAATATTTAATTTCAATCAATAGGATTAACCTTTTACTGGATTTTGAAAAAAAATCAAAAGTCTCTTAACATGAAGTTAAAGGAAGTTTTAAGTATACGATATGGCAAATTTTCTTGTACAACGTTGAAACGCATTCGTTTTTAATCCGAATATGCCGTTCCAAACTCGTTTCAAACTGACTATTACAAGCTTGCAAGTTGCCAACGATGTGAATCATCAACGGAATACGAGTTTAGCACTTGTTCGATTCAATTAACTCCTCAAGTTAAATTAGCTATGTATTGTAGTATTTTGTAGCACCCAAATTATTTCACGCAGTTCTATTGAAATATTTTAGCTGTATTTCAGAATTTTCTAGGACAATTACTTGCTGCATAGCTCAAACGCGTATTAATTTGCTGTATTGGTAGGCTGATGTTAAGCAACTACCTGGTTTATTAAGAAGTATTAATTCATTCTGCCAAATATGGTTTCTAAGCATCATTTTAAAATATTAGAATCGAAGTAGCAGGTTGATCCTAAAAGCTATGAGGCCGTACATCGTAATAATTTCTTATAGCTTATCGCAACGCGATACTCGCACCTCTGGCACCCACGCACGATTGCCGGCAGTGCTGCAGCGGGCTCAGTTTGAATGCACACATTGCGCGATCTGTATCTGTTCTCATTTCAAGTTCAGTTCAAGCTCAAGTGATCGAGCGTCAGTTCAAGCTCAAGTGATCGAGTGTGAAAACAGTTGTTTTCAATTTAACAAAACAATGGGAAAAAGAAAAAATTTCTTCGATTTATCTCAGAAACAGAAGCGGCGACGTGTGAAAAAAAATCATAGAAATGTCCTTATCAGGGACTGGGAGGAACAGTGACGACGTACAAACTTCTATTGAATGTGAGAGGTCTGGGAAAGATGACAACAATTGTACTGCCACTGTATTGAGTGGTATGAAAAGCTTCATTTCATTAGCAGAAACGTCCTGCGGTGAACCCTCCAAACCAAACATCCAGGTGAACACATCTAGTGCAAGTGAAGAATCGAATGATTCAGTTGAAAATATCCAAGGAAGCACACGGCCTAAACAAGCTGCCAATGTGTGCACTATCGCTTGCACCAATTTTCTGCGATCTAATTTAGAGAACTGGTTAAACCCAGAAAAACAAGTTCCTCATGCAGCGGTTGATAGATTATTAACTATGCTAGCTCCTAGATATCCAGGCTTGCCTACTTCAGCAAAATCATTAGTTCAAAAAGAAAATGAGTTTCATACAAAAGATATGGGAGATGGTGAGTTTGCCTATTTTCCAAACTGGCGGATACAGTTAGAAGAATATATCTTAAACTCTCCCAAAGATGTGAATCAATGTAAAATTATTCACATAAAAATAAATATTGATGGATTGACGTTATGTAATGGTTCCATCAGGTATAATTCTTATCCTATCCTTCTGCAAGTATTGGAAATTCCCAGCCACATATTCTGTGCAGCAATATTTTGTACAAATATAATATCTCTGTGTCACATGCCTCCAACTAAAGAATATCTAGAGCAGTTTTTGCTTGATTTTGTTACTCTGCAACAATCACTTGGGGCTAAAGGTTTCACAGTGAAGCTGGGGCCATTTGTATGTGACGCCCCATTAAGAGCAACACTAAAAGGAGTAGTCAGCCACAGCGGTTATTCAAGCTGTGAGCGCTGCATTCAACGTGGCCAGTACCATGATCGAACAGTTGTCTTCCCTGAAATCAACTGTGTTGAAAGAACAGATGACAGTTTTTTACAGCGCATAGATGAAAATCATCACAAGTCGCCTCTAAAGTCTCCATTAGAAGAATTTGGATGCAACATGGTTAGCGACTTCATCATTGATTATATGCACTGCTGCCTTTGGGGCACAATGAAAAGATTTTTGAACAGGCTTAAGATCAGTAGAGCCAATCAGAAAAAAATGCATATGGATACACGAGCAAAAATCAAATTCAATGAGAAGTTGAATCAGTGTTCTATGTATTTGCCAGATGAGTTTTTCAGAAAATTAGAAGGTGGGATTGAAAAAATGGTTCATTGGAAGGCTACAGAATTTCGTACATTTTTATTATACATTGGAACACTTGTTTTGTGCAGCTCTAAGGTTGTGAGTAAGGATGTCTACATAACCTTTTTGCATTTTTCACTGGCAATGAAACTTTTGCTAACAAAAGAACAAGAAAATAATATTGAAACAATTGAAAATCTTCTTCATATATTTATTGAAAAATCAGCTGGCTTATTTGGGAGAGGTTTCATCTCCTACAATGTTCACTCTATGGCCCATCTTTCACAAGATTACCTTAAATATGGAAATCTTGATAACATCTCTTGCTTTCCCTTTGAAACATTTTTAGGGACCCATGTTAAAGCTGCAGTGAGGTCTGGATATAAACCCCTGATTCAAATCTGTAAACACGTGGTTTATACTAATGCACACTGGAAAAGTGAGAAAAAGCAAAAATTTGTAACCAGATGCAAAATTGTGAACAAAGAGTGCAGTGAAAGTACACAAAATAGAAGGTGCTACAAAAAATTGTTAATGAAAAATAATTCTTGTCTGAAAATAAGGTCTTACTCTGAAAAGAACAGTAGTGTTCAGCTTGCAGATGGAAAAATTGCATTGGTTATTGAAATTCATGAGCGCGACAGTGAAATTGAAATACTCGTGTCACATTTCTTACAAAAATTAGATTTCTTCACGGACCCTTTTCCATAATCAAAGGTAGGGGTTTACAAAGTATCTGATTTAACAAATCTCAGAACTTGGATGCCTTTCAAAGATGTTGTGTCAAAAATGATAATTTTCCCTTATAAAGAGTCATATGTTGCGCAGGTGCTGTCTTCATCATTAGCTGATAGCTAAATTTAGTCATTGCCATTATTCCATCTTGAAATAGGTAGGTAGCTACAATGATTGAACTTGAAAATGCAAAAAAACTTATTGCAGTAAAATTTAGTGACAAGACTCATGAAGTTGTGCCAAAGATTTGGCTCCAAGAAACCAAGAACAAAACAAAATGCTTGTGGCCTGCTGATAATGACTTCAATAAAGTTCGAGAGCGGGCATCCAAAGGACTGCCTGCTGCGGATGACTGGAAACCAGTCTCAGTTAAATTACTGGCGCATTCAAGTAAGTCTTCTATATTTAGCTATTATGTATAATTTTTCACATAAATAAGTATCATGGATCAATGTCAATAACTGACACTTCTGAGTCTTTGCTACTTGCTGCCAGAATTGCATTAGAAGTTCAAATTTGTTTAAAATATTCAGTTGAGTACAAACTATAATAAGCAAGTAAACCTACACTAGCTTAACATTGTGAGGTAGGCAAATACAACAATTAATCTACTGTCATGTATCAGTTAGGCTACCAGCGCACATTTTTGTCTGCCTAATAGCAATACGTCGTGCCTGATAGCAAAATTTTTTTTTCTGCCTAATAGCAAAATTTATGCAGTGATTTCTTGCAATTAAATTCCCCATACTTTTTGTCAGATATCCAGACTTTTTATGTAGAAATATTCTGAGTTTTACTTTAAGATACTAGGCAACTTTTCCAGTAACATACAATTTTTACTGTTAAAAAAGTTGTGTTTTTTTCATTTTTCTTTAGTTATTGCTTTTTGTTCGTTTTCAGATAATCTTGTTTTAATTTCTCGTTTCAAATTGAAAAAGTTCAAAACTATATCATTCACCTACATAATAGCTATTTCTAATTAGAGGGCAAAATGAGACTCACCACTATTTTGAGTCTTGATCTACAAAGACTAAGCATGCATTTAAAGGTTATATCGCCAGTGTATCACTATTTCAATGGTTATTTAATAAGTTGACTTGCTCTAGTAAACTATATGGGAACATATCTTGTGCACAGACACAGATATATATATATAGAGCTATATATATAGCTATATATATATATATACATATATATATATGTTCCACATTTGTTTCTTCCCTATGAAATGGTCCCATTTCTTCTTGAGGATAGCCTTGCGGGGGTCAGGGAAGCTCAAACTAGGTGCATCATAATAATAATTATGGTGATTTACACCAACTAACATATGCAGCTAAAGTTTTTTCTTTTTTCAGAATCATTTTCAGGCTGTGAGAAAAAACTTTACGTAGCTTCAGAAACGGATGGCTATACGAGCACGGATGTCGAGGGATGCCCAAGACGTATCAACATCACTGCGTCACTTCTTCCTCGCTGTAATGCCATGTCTGCTTCGAAGATGTAGGTAGTTGATAATCATTTACCTTGCTTGTGTCAATTGACACTGGTTGCAATGCTATCATATTTTTTAGTCTCGTATGAGATTATTTCTCGAGTTCTAATGAATTTGGCATTAGGCTCCTACTTGAATACCTTATGATTTGTTAGCATGCAAAAAATTTTTTACATCATTGAGTTATTTCATCACAGAAGCAAGTCATTGTTAGCTTGTGTATTGTTAAGACTAATCTTTTAATAGGTCTGTTCCGTAATAGTCTCATTGGTATGACTATTTTATAAGATATATTTCAATAAATGCATCAGACTAGCTGCTTTCTAACGCTGTAGGTAGTACATAACTCTTGTCCACATATAAATCAACACTGATCAATTTGGCAGTGGACTGGTGAATTGGAAAAACTATATGAAAGAATAGTAGTTCATAAATGTCAAATATGTTCCACTCTCTGCTTTTTAAAGCAAACATTGTTGAATCTATGTAATTTTCCATCAAAGTTAATTTGGTACATTGTTTTTTTTTACATTTCTGCCGTGACCTTTATTGCCTTGTGTGCTTCCAGGAAAGTAAAAATACGTTAAAAGTAATTTGCCTTTAATTCCATTGTGTTTTAATTGCAGTTCACTGGCTTCCTCAGTTCCGGAATTAACAAGTGATATTGTCAACATTAAAAAAGTTTGCAAGTGATTACGAAAAAAGTGGACATGGCTCTCGTCATGCTCCAGGAGGAACGCATCAATCGAGAATCTATTCAGCAGCAGCAGTTGGCTCGTGAGAGTGGAATACCTCCATCAGCTGATACTGATGAAGAACTAGAAGTTTTACTTCAGAGTCCAGGACTCGTAAGATAATTCAACTGCAGAACAGTTCATAACAGCATATATTAAAAGTGAAATTCATATTTTATCCCTTCTCAAGAATAGCAAAGTAGAGTGAATGTTGCCATTGTGACGTAAAAATATTGGTCTTCTGTGTACTTATTGATGATCTAATATAGCGTTATGAGACCATTTAAGCTAACTTAATATAGTTATTGTCCAATAGAATTTTTCAACGGATTATTATGAAACATTTCGTTTCTGTGTCATTCTCAGTACAATTTTGTACTATAAATTCGTTAACAATTTACTCGTTTATATTCAGCCAAAGTAGTAGCTATGTAGTGGTATTCATTCCATTTCCTCATTGATTATGCTACATCTTCTAGTTTAGTGATAACATCAACCGTATTTAATTGAAAACTACACAAAAGGAATTACAAATGATAGGCACTAATTTATTTGTTTATGTTAATTTCAGCCTGCTGCTTTGAACGCGCTCGAAGGCAGGTCATCAGTTGACACTGTGCGGCGCCTCATTAGGAGGCTGATGACTAAAAAACTGGCAGCTTCCTTTAGCTGGACCGGATTGGGACCGCACAGGAAGGCTACAAAAAAAAGCTTCAGAGAACATCAAGCTGGAAAATGTTGTTATGGTATGACCGTATGAAAAATCTCATCAGATTTATAATTTTATATAGTTTTATCATTTACAAACATGGAATTTGCATTGTAACTGATCGAACAGTCGTTGATGAAAATGACTAAGATAGGTTATTTATGACTTTTAACGATTTTAAAACTTTTATTCGAGTTGGAGAACCAGAAAACCATTCTCTTGGTCCGTCTTAGTGTTCTCAGGTTTCAGACAATCTATCACTACAATGTAAACTATGAGCCCTATGTAAATTTTAGTCTAGATTCACGAATTTTATCAATGTGATTGGCCAGGCAAGGTCATATCTGTTTCGAAGTTGATGTGTGCCATAATAATAGTTTCATTAATGTTGGCACACGACGGCATTAACATTAACGGTATCAATACACTGGTTTCGTTTTGATCTAACCGATCAGCACTTTCATAATCTCTCTAATTTCATCAGATGCCTGGAAAGTAATCCATCCGCGTCTGGCTGTCAACAACTTCTCCAGTGCTGTTGTCGCTGTACTCAAATCTGTCCCCGACTGGGATGGTGGTCGATCGCGCTCCACATCAATGAGGAACATAACGTAAGTTTCAATATTTTGCGTTGCGAACATAGCAATTATATAGAATATTGATGTGAATAAAATTTTACGAATATTGGCCATAATACATTTCACTTTGTGCAGTCTTCAATACTATAAAATATTATCTACATTTGCTGGACCTCAGATAATTTCATGAATTAATGGAGGAACAATTATTAGTGCACTGACTCAAGAGGCCTGTGAATTAATGAAGCCGGTAGTTATTGTCTGGTGAAAATATTAGGTGAATACCTTCTTTCATTTACATTCGTGCCCAACCCGTGGTGAACGCAAGTAATTCGTTGGTAGCTACTCTGATAAGCTCATGTCCCAGTAGGTGATGTTACTCATTTAGTCAATGTAACAGTCATACTTAAATCAAAAATCTTTCTTCCCCTTACCAAATCAATTACACAGTTATTTGCTTCATCACGCGTCTTTCCCACACAAAGTTCCTTCGACACAGTCTATCCAAGCAGTTGGAGGTCTCCTACTTCTGTTTCTTCTTGACTCAGATAATGTAAGTTTCTTCACCAACATCTGATCCTTCATTCTCACCACATGACAGAAACATCTCAACATTCAACTTTATTCTCTCGCCCTACCGACATTCCAACCACTGCCGCTTTATGTCTGACCTAATTTCTGGGTTGATCAAAATCGTACCAAACATGCTTCTCAGACCTTACATTTCAAACCCTTTCAATATTTCGCTCTCTATTGCTCTAAAATTCCATGTGTCACATGCATAGCCAGCACAGCTGGAACACAGGCTTCTAGTTGTAACATTTTTTTCAGCGGAGATGTGCTTGGGTCAGCAACAGCACTGGCGGGTCCATCATCTGCTACTTCGGCAAGCTTCCAGGAAGAGGAGGAGGCTTAACCCTTTCACTGCGGGCGCAATGCGGTGGTACTGAGCGCGCGCTTCGAGGCCCACTGTGCACCGACGTGACGACAGCGCTGCGCAACCCGTGATGTCCCTTGATATCGAGAGCTCACCAAGCATATTTTATGGAATACATAATGTAACATAAAATAAGTAAAACACTTAATATAATTAGAATAGATATTTTATATATATATTACAATATCAGTTTTCACACTCAAAAGTTTAGTTCCTTGTGATCAATTCCAAAGCAGGGTATAACACTGAGTCCAAGAAGGTTTTCGAAAGTTTTGTACTGATATCGTAATTGCTTTCTGGTTCCATGTTGATAACTTACATGGCATCTTTTTCTGGAATTCTTGCTTGTAGCAGAAGTTACGTATCCCTGAAAATGTATCCCAACTAGTCAAAAGTTTAGTTTTTCTCAGTCGAGTACTTCTGTTCAAAGTGGAAGTTAATTCTTTTATCAATGTCATGGAAAGTTGAAGATAGGTCATTTAAGTTTTGAAAAAAAATTATAAATCCCAAAGGCATCTAACACACGAACTTGAATAAAATGTGGTGCTAGTTTTTTGTACCACTTGATAGTTTTTCTACTTCTTGTGTGGCAGTGCAGCATTTGGTCCGTCTTATCTACAAAGCCCATGTTCAAATTATAGTCGTCTATGCAACTTGGAATTTGAACACAAACACGGCCTTCTTTCGATCTTCGAGTAACTGTGGTTTCTGCATTCCAATGGACATTAGACGGCATAAACACATCTCGTTTATCACTGTAAACTAGTGCAAGAAGAAGATCACTGCTTTCGAATGCTTTTTTTTTGTTCTTTCGCTAATTTTATATTTCAGATGATACGCCAACTATATTTTTCTGATTATTCCAGTAGCATTTGTTTTATGTTCTTTGATGAACTGGTACAGTTTGGGAAACCTGTAATAATAACCAGTGAATATGTGGTGTCCTTTTCTCATAGTACTTTTCCATAATGTTGAAAGGGGTCTCTGTCTCGAGAAATCAACTTTTTTGTTCATCGCCCCAGTGCACATTTTTGTGTTCAGAGTTTCGCCATTTGCGTCAACTAGTTTGAAAATGTTTACCGGAGATTACGGTCGGTTACATCGGAATTCGTGTATGCATGGTGACTTGAATTTGAAATTAGAAGCTACGATAGCCTATTTCGTATAAATAATTAATCTTATAATCTGCATAAAACCTCAACTCATGGTATTTCATTTAATTACCAAAGTCAATTCTTTGTTTACGTTAAAAGAGAGGTTGTTGAATGTTTTAGGTTTATGTTTAAGATGTTCAAGATTAATTATATCTGGAAAATTATAAATCCCAAAGGCATCTAACACACGAACTTGAATAAAATGTGGTGCTAGTTTTTTGTACCACTTGATAGTTTTTCTACTTATTGTGTGGTAGTGCAGCATTTGGTCCGTCTTATCTACAAAGCCCATGTTCAAATTATAGTCGTCTATGCAACTTGGAATTTGAACACAAACACGGCCTTCTTTCGACCTTCGAGTAACTGTGATTTCTGCAGTCCAATGGACATTAGACGGCATAAACACATCTCGTTTATCACTGTAAACTAGTGCAAGAAGAATGTCACTGCTTTCGAATGCTTTTTTTTTGTTCTTTCGCTAATTTTATATTTCAGATGATACGCCAACTATATTTTTTCTGATTATTCCAGTAGCATTTGTTTTATGTTCTTTGATGAACTGGTACAGTTTGGGAAACCTGTAATAATAACCAGTGAATATGTGGTGTCCTTTTCTCAAAGTACTTTTCCCCTAATGTTGAAAGGGGTCTCTGTCTGGAGAAATCAACTTTTATGTTCATCGCCCCAGTGCATATTTTTGTGTTCAGAGTTTCGCCATTTGCGTCAACTAGTTTGAAAATGTTTACCGGAGATTACGGTCGGTTACAGCGGAATTCGTGTATGCATGGTGACTTGAATTTGAAATTAGAAGCTACGATAGCCTATTTCGTATAAATAATTAATCTTATAATCTGCACAAAACCTCAACTCATGGTATTTCATTTAATTACCAAAGTCAATTTTTTTGTTTACGTTAAAAGAGAGGTTGTTGAATGTTTTAGGTTTACGTTTAAGATGTTAAAGATTAATTATATCTTGAATCCTCTGGCGTGCTCAAGACGTTCATTGGATGTCTCCGGGATGTTTATTTTTTGTGAGCAATTATGGCGCTTGATATTCTTCTCGTCTTACATATCTGGCTAAATGATTTATTTGTTGAAACGCGTATGAAAGTATTTTCTTATTACAATATTGAAAATATTCGGTCTTTTTTTGACACTGCTTGTAGATAAACAATGGGTTAAAAGAATAAATTATTAATGCAAAATAAATAGTCTGTCTTTCTAAAGATACCAACCATACTCTCACAATAACTATAATTTCATGCCATATATAGCATATGCAACTAATTTCAATCATAATGATTTCGTACGTGCGACCTTTACCATTGAAACAGTCACATTTAACTATTTACAACTACTGATGGAACTATACGAACTACAAAGGTCAACCTTTTACGTTTTATTTTTCATTTTATATTACTTTGAAGAACTTGATTTAAGCTAATATCACTGACCATACAATAGCGTCAAGCGGTCGATAATTTGTCTCTTCAACCCCTTGACGCTACTGTATGGTCTCTAATATTAGCTCTTCAAGTCCTCCAGAGTGATGCAAAGTGAAAAAAAAGATTGGAAATGTTTGATTTTTGTAGTTGAGTTCTATCAGTAATTGTGAACAGTTGATTTTGGCTGTTGTAATGGTAGATCATGGTTGCGCGTTCGAAATCTATATGGTTGTAATTAGTCGAATATGGTTGAATGTAGTATGGAATTATGGTTGTAGTTAGTCTCATATGGTAGATCATGGTATGAAATTAAGGTTGTAATTAGTCGCATATGGTATGACATGGTTGTGATTGGTCGCACATGGTATAATATGGTATGATATTATGGTTCTGAATTGGTAGCATATGGTCGAATATGGTATGAAATTATGGTTGCTATGGTCGAAGATTCGGGACATATCCACACCATAACGTACCCCATAAAGGTTGGACATGGCAGATATTTCGCCGATAAAACACCGATTATCTCAACCATAATCATCGATGATGCATACCATAATTTCCGACTGGGTACTAACTACCATTCTAAAACTAAAAAATACGCTTAACAGCAAGTTGCGCTCACCTATAGTTTGCTCATTGAAAATTTCATCTTTGAACATATTAGACAATATACTGGTTTTGAAGATCAAACTAAAGTTTCAAATCCAATTTGGAAAGTTTCAACAATGGAAATGTACGCATTACTTGCTGTCTTGTACGCTCGTAGAGGGCTAGCAAAGGGACAGCCAGTTGATATGGCTTGGTCAAAGAAATTGGGTCCTCCTATCATTGCTGAGTTGATGCCGCGAAATAGGTGCAAAGAACTTTTGAAGTACTTACGGTTTGAAGAAAGAAAGAAAAATAAGAAAAATAGTTTATTTCCAATAAAGATGGTACAAAAAAGAAACGAATATCACGATCAGAAAAAGTGAAAACAGACATATATGAGCTTTTTCAACTGTATGGAACCGTTTTCTTGAAGAATGTAAAGTTATGTACAGGCCAAATGAAAATATAGAATAGATGAGCAGCTTTTTGCTAATAAGGCTAGGTATCCGTTTACCCAGTACATTGCTAGTAAGCCTGACAAATTTGGCGTCAAGTTTGGGCTTGCTGTGACTGCAAAAGTATTTGTTGTTGAATTTGTAAGTAAGTATTTGTTGAAAGTATTTGTTGAATGGATTCCCTTATTTAGGAAAAGACCCTCATCGCAACTCAAATGAATCCTTGTCTGAACACGTTGTAATGACCCTCATGGAGCTTTTTCTGAATTGTGGGTGAAATGTAACTACTGACTACTGACAATGTTTTACATCCATGAAGCTTGCTGTCAGACTAGGAGAAAAGAAAACAATTGGTACGGTAAATCGAGCAAGGAGAGAAATTACAAGCTGCAAGGAACCTTTTTTTTCAAAAGCACTGCAATCCAACAAAGCAACTTTGCCTCTATACCAGGAAAAGCCTTCGGAAAATGTCCTCGCACTTAGTACTCTGCACAGAAATGTTTCAATTCTAGATGGACAAAATAAGATCCCTGAATCTATTGCCTTGTACAGTGACACAATATTTTCAGTTGACATAATTGATCAAATGGCCCGATTGTATTCAACAAAGATTGCTTCTCGCCGTTGGCCAATGCGGTGCTTGTACAATTATTTAGATTTGGCGGCAATCAATGCCTTTGTATTATACAAAACAGATATAGACGTTATGATTGGCCGCAGAGGATTTTTTTTCTCCTATAATGGAAATTCTGCAGAATAAAAAACCAAATATTGAAGTAAAAACAAATGGTGAAATAGAGGATCGTGCAATTCAAGAGTATGACATTCCCGACTGTTCGAATTCCAAGAAGAGAACAGATTGTCAAATGAAATAACCCAATGGTCCTTGCCGTAACAAGGCAAAGAAAACTTGTAATAAGTGCAAGAAACATCTTTGTGGAAAGTGCACTGCTCATAGGAACATCGTTATGGTTCGTAAAGAGTGCAGTAAGCGATGTCAGTTTCAATTTCTATTTAGGTTTATTCAAACGCTTTTTATTTCTTAAATACGTTTAGTTTTATTGCCATGCAATTAGTGAGCACAATGTTAAGTATATTTAATGACTTCGTAAAACTCTATTATTTTAAAATGTATTAATAATGAAAGAAGGTTATAGAAATATATAAATGAATGTGTTTCCAACACTATACCATTATTTTAATTTGATATTCAACCGTGGTATTCTTCTCTAGAAAATTGCAGTGAATTTTATCTCATTCATTTAACCAGCAAATCCTAGTTTCATTGTTCCAGTCAAGATGACCGGACGGCTCATGAAGGTATGAGGGTGTGCGCGGCCGTTCTAGTGTTAATCTAGAGAAATTTCATTTTTTCAATTTCATATATTATAAGGTAAAAAGTGCAAATAAAAGTGAAAATGTTTGAATAATAGACTATACGTTATATTTTAAGCTTCTAACCTAAATTCTACGTTCTATAAAAATATCTCGATTCGTAAATTGCTCCGAGTTCGTCGGTTGAATAATTTCATTCACAATGCATGCATGCCTTTTTAAATAACAGCCTTGTTACATAGATATGAGTTTAATATCTATTCGTGTATATGTCACTAAAACACGCGACAACGAGTGGTGAAGGCTGCCATGAAACCCCATGAATACTGCGATGCCATTTCTCTTGCCACTAAATATGATACCGGTTGATAAATAACTAATAAGCAAATCGCGAGCATTTGCAATCAGTTTACATAACATAACTGTCAGGCTATTGTCAAAGATGTCGACTAGTGCCTATGTAATTCAACAGGAGGGAAAATAATTCTCTCGCAAATAACTGATCTCGCGTATCACAGATACTCGAGAAACATACTTCCGTCACGATCTTAAAAATTTCAGGAGGAAAAACTTCAATGGCAGAATTAAAAAGAAAAACTTCAAAGGTAAAATTAAAAATGAAGAACTGAAAACTAAGAAAACTTCAATGGCAAAGTTAAGAAGTAAACTTGAATGGAGAAAACTAAGAAAAAAACTTGAATGGAAATACGAAAATGAAAAACAAAAGCAAGAACTGATAGACGAAAAATTACTAAGCTTGATATTAGCTCAAACCCTAGTAGAAGACGGTCATGGGGCCGCCCCATATGGGGCCCACATGGGAAAATGAGAATCAGATGGGCAATGGTGATATATATATAAACACATGGGCAAAAAGGTGGGCAAAATATGGTTAGGTCACTAAATCTAATAATGTGGGCTGCACGTGGTTTTTCAACATGGCTGCGTAGTGGCCAGCCCAAATTCAGACTTTGTACCATAGTATGTACATTTACGTATATAAGATTTATTCTCCTAGTAGAGTTGCTATGTACCGAAAAATAAATTATATTCTATTATATTAAATTTGGAAAAAAATTCGTTCAGCAACATTATTTTGAAGAAGTGGCTGTCTTATGGGATTCTTATTTTCAGCAAATGAAAAGCCAGAAAAGGTAAAAGAATACCATTTCACTGTTCTGTTTTTATTTACTTTACTGTGGTTATTTCATATTTTTCGATATTATGGCAGTTCTTCCCATTAATTCTAGCAATAAATAATGCCCGTAAAATTCATCAAAAAAACTGAATATGTAATCCATATTCATGTTATCATTTCATGAGTACATTCCCAGCAATTGTTTTATGATATTTATGCGCTTGGAATTCAAGAAATTATTCATATGTTACTAGTTTTTGTCCCTCTTTTTTCATTGGTAGGACGCACTTCTTTGCAGTAAGTTGGTTACTGCCAGTTATGTAAGAAGCTGTGAACTTGGATTTCCTAGTGGTCCGAATAAATAAATGAAGCACAATAACATATAAATATGGAAAAAACGAGATCTACCAATGCAATGAAGCTTATTCGAGTACTGTTACGGACTGCAGCAAGCACAAAGTCCAATGTAGCAGGATTTCTACCCCGCCCACCCTTCTCCCTCCTCCTCCGAGCATCTACAACAATGTTAGGTTAGGGTAATTTAGGTTATGTTAACTTTAAGTTAGGTTAGGTTGGGTTAGGTTAGGCCAACTTCAGTTAGTGTAAGGTAAGGTTAAAAAGTTTGAGAATCCCTGTTCTTGAGTGCCGAGATGGCGTGTTGAATGGCCAAACACCAGCGGTCGTTGTCATAACTTATTATAATGATTTAATGCACGTTAACTTTGGTATTCCGCTGTAGCATCCATTTACTAGGTACTTGTAGTGATTATAATGCATTGATTAATAATAACTGTATAACGAAAAAGTAGGTTAATAAACCTCAGCAGTACTACATAGCTAAATAATTGGTGCGAATGGCAACTTAATGCAGCCACTCGGAGGTCAGGGAGAGGGGTGGGCGGGGGTAGAAATCCTGCGACATTGGACGCTATGCCTGCGGCAACGGTTATAATGCACTCAATTTGAACGGCAGTTTTCGCGTGACTTTGACGGTGTGCAGTGTTTGTCATATGTACACGTCGCGTTCAACCCATATTTTTTTGTGATCTGTCATTTAACTCGGAGTGTTCATGAATGAAATTGTTGTAACTTTGTGTGTTCAATATTATTAAATAATAATTCAAATGATATTTTATTGGATATTGACAATTTAGGCAGCTCAACGTGAATAAAGTGCATTGTGAAAGCTAGGAAGGCTGCTACCGACATTCTTATCCCGTTATTGGACATATTTAGTTCCCTATTTGTTCGCTCATGTGTGCTGTGTGTTCAAAAATATTATATAAATTTATAAATTTATAAACTAAATTAAGTAATTTTCTATTTAATCTCGATAATTTAGGCTAGTTAGTTTAATGCTCGAAGAAATTGCATTGTGGTTGCTCACTCTACTTGATGTGAAATGCTCCAGTGTAGCATATTGGATTTAGTGCTAAACTTCTTGGCTTAGATATACTGTGTATGACTTTCCTAGGTTAATGTTACTGAGATGCAACTGATCGAATTTCGAATTTTTTTTGCCTAAAGCAAATCAATTACATCGGAATAAACAACTTTTCTTCTATGGATTTTTGTGGCAAATGAGTATTTTCCGAGTTATAGCGGTATGTTAATTTTCGTCTTATCTTGACAAATGCGCTCGGATAAACAGCTACTCATCAATTTTCAAATTTTTGTTGCTTGAATCGTGGTAATAACATCGAAATAAACAACTTTTCTTTCATACACTTTTTTCCTCAAATGAGTATTTAACGAGGTATAGCGGTAGGTTTGGTTTCGTCTATGATGACGAGCGCGCTGGAAGCGAGACGGCATTGCAGTGTTGCCGTCCGACGCGCTCCTTGAATTACTTCCCGCTTCAAACACTGGAGTTGCTGTCAGTAAATTACCGCTGTAGCTCGTTAAACACTCCTTTTCCCCAAAAAGTGCATAGATGAAAAGTTGTTTATTTCGATGTAATTACCATGATACAGGCAACGAAATTTCGAAATTCGATTAGTTGCATCTCAGTAACATCAACCTTTTCCTTTAATGCTCTTTTTATATTCAATTTAAAAAAATTGTACACATGTATGTAGACTAACATACCCTTTGGGGTGACTGTAAGTAGTTTCTCCTGTGTAATAAATATGGACTTTATAATGCATACAATGTTGTCAGGTTCCGTACAACGAAACCAAAATATGTGAAATTTCTTATAAATATCTTTAGCCTAAATACTGTCTAATGTGTTGACACAAACATGCCCTGTGTAATTTGTCTATAAATTATTTTACAGACTGTTTCAAACTCTAGTAATGTTACCGCCTATTACAAACTATACCCATACCTAGTTAGTTTGTGAAAAATAAAACATCCAATAAACACTCAGATGAGTGGCAAAACTCAGTAACTATATGAATGCCTTTGGTACTGGCACCATCTGTGAGTTTTGTATATAACACATAGCTGCATAATCACTAGAAACTGGCTTTAATTGTGTTTTTATTCAATGTCCTTCACTACATTAGTATTAGGATGACATAAAAAACTTTTAACTTGAAATCACATAACCCAAAAGAATGTTGCTCATGACCTTGCTAAAGAGAAAGAGTGTACGCCCCCTTTGGTATAACCCCCATCCATGCGTACCAGAGCCTTTATAAGCACTTGACAATTTAGTTCTCGTTCTCGTCACCTCCATCAAGTAAACACCTAAGAAAACGTCTCCGGATTTCCTTACCACTACCAAGGCCGAACCCCTAGCGGCACATATGGTGGCCAGGCTCGGTCTAACCTATGACGTTGTGAAGAAGTTATAATAAAGTTAGAAGAAGATTACTACGAGATTGAAAACCTACGAGAAATTTCTACTACGAAGATTTTTGAAATTCAGCAAGAGTCAAGAAAAGAAGAAAAGATTGTTAAATCGCGCAAATGACTGGCGGCAACAACAATTCGAGTCTTCGACAAATACTTCCGTCTGTACTCAACATCAGTATCAAGATCCCATACACTGCATTGGTAGAGACCTCTGTCCAATTTTCAGCGTGGATAAATACCTGCTACCCTTTCAGCACCAAAGTACTCATCTTTGAATCAGGAGAAGACATTGAAATAGTTCTACAACTACAGTTTGGAGCGACTACCTACAACGAGTGACCTACAACGACTTCTACGTCTACAGGGACGAGCGACTTCACTCTCTCCCCTCATCACAGTGTACGTCTACAGTGGCGAGCGACTACACAACTTCCTTCATTCACCCAGTGGAAGCTAAGTAAATAATAGCTTGGACTGAATTAACAGATAATTTATCCGCCTTATCGCAGCAGCGCGATTGCTAGACAGCACAGGCAGGCAGAGTATCATTTTTTATGTAAGTAGTTTTTTTTCTTGCTCCGTGAGAAGCAGATTATTTTTTGTATCAGCGGAAGGCAATGCGAGGTGCATAGACAGCTTGCGTCAGGCAAAACAAGCAGAGTAGCAAGAGCTGTGAAGCCGCAGTAGTAATTTGAACTTGTGCAAGATAGCTATAGCATTTAGAAGTGAGTGATAAAAACTTTCTCTATGGGTGCATTATTTCATAAAATGTGTGTTTATTGAAGTGATTTCTAGGGTGTGTAATATTGATTTCTAGAATGTGTAATATTGATTGCTAGGATGTGTAACATTGATTTCTAAAAGTGTGTAATATTGATCTGTAAGCAAAGATTGATTTACAACTTTTAACATTCTGTAAAAAATTATTAACTACCGTATGTCTGACTCGTCCGATTCAGACGAAACTATTAGAACAACAGCGACCAAAACAAGTAGAGGTAGAACAAGTAAAACTAGATTTCGTGCTGAGAGCAATCCTGAAATGACTGAACCAGCAGCTAGAGCGGCCGTTGGCCCGAGTAAAAATCCTAGTAGTTTAGCAAGGGAGATAGCAGCTGGTATGCCGAGGTCAGGAACAATCCTATCAGGCTCAGAGCTTCCCCTTTTTCGATGAAGACGCCGACGCGAGGATCCGGGCTTCATTGAGAATAAAACGTTTAAAACTCATTACTCCCGGATGTGAATTCCGACAGTGCAAAGAAAGAATTGTTGGTTAGATCAGCTAACAAACAGGTAGGAGATTTTAATAGCATCGTAACAAAGTTAGTCAATTCAGATCTTCAATATTCCTTTGAAGATGTCGTCAAAATCTTGGACGACATCTATGTCGCAAGATGCGAGAAATCTATTCACGCATTACCATGCGATTAAAATAAGTTACGTTTCGTCAGGAATGATGCACTTGCAGCCCAGCTGGTAACCGCGTATGCAAAAATCAGAAAGTTGTCGGAACATTTATTGAACTCAAATTCAATAGCGTGGGCGAGACACCCATTTTTCAGGGCAAGTTCAAATCAAGTAGAACTAAAACGTCTCGCAGGAGACAGTATTGATCTTAGTCTCACCATCAGCGTGTTAGCACCATTACTCGAAGAATCATTTGCTAAGAAACTATTTGATACGTCGTTCAATACGTCAGAGGAATTATTGGCACGTATCGTTGCCGTGGTTCGAAATCAGCCCGAAAATAAACAAATAGTAGCGACTCACTACGAGACGCAGTACAATAGAGAAACCTTTGTAGCCGAAGTTACCGAGTCAGAAGACAATATTGATGAGCAAGATTCCCCTAAGGAAAGTGAAGTTTTCTACGGAAACTACCGTAGAGGGCGTTTCGCTGGTCGGAGATCAATTCCTCGACCCTGGCTGAGAAATCCTAGAGTAGGAAGGAATGTCAGTGGCTATGTGGGTGACAGAAGAATAGGTTCACTTGAATGTAACACTTTGCGGGCAGAAAGTTCGAATCATGCCCCAGTGCACTCTGCAGCTAGAACGAGAGGCTCTTTGTACTGCAGTATATGCAACGTTTCAGGACATGTCGAAGCCAATTGTCGAACCCAAAGAGATCAGAGCAAACCTAGGGTCCTTGGCCCCTGCTTTGCATGCGGTTCAAAAGAACACCTCGTCCGAAACTGCAGAGCATCAGAAAATGAAATCAGGCATTATAAAACATACTTGCGTAGGTATAATGCCTACAGAGGCAATAACCGTGGAAGACACGAAGTGCACTATGGCGAGGAGTACGAAAGAGACGACAGAGATTTTTTAGAGTGAGAGAAATTAAAGGTGGAGATAAAAAAGGTGGAGGAAAAAATGAGACGAAGCCCGAGAATCACCGCACAATTCTCGTTAATCCAAACGCTGTGGTCGAAACGAATCCAGATACTGAGATGACAAGATGTAATCATGATGAGAGTGAATCATTCATTGATCCATTATTTAAATGTAGAAATAGGTTTGCCAAGTTAAAAGATGAAGAACTGACTCATGAGATATCACAGAAAAAAGCAGTTGAAGTATATTTTAACACTACAGTTGTAAGTGGAGAAAGACGTAAAAATGCAGCCGATCTTGTTACGTTTAGGAGAACTAAACGGCCGACCATTATACTGTCTAATAAAGACAAGTACTTGAGTGCGCTGCTTGACAGCGGTAGTGAAAAATGCCTCATTAGTTACAGTAACATCAAAAACCCCAAAGAAAAGTTAAAACCAAGTTTTTTGAGCGTTAGAGGCATAAACGCAAGGAGTAATGTCAGCGGTGAGATTGATTTAAATATCTCAATACCTGGTACTGACAGAGTACTGAAGACTAGTGCTTTAGTAATTAAAGATGCTAATTTCAAATACGATCTAATTTTAGGTAGAGATGTATTAACCAACGCGGTTATAAATTTGAAGGACGGTTCACTCCTTTGGGAGGGAACCAGAGTACCCTTCAATGAAATAGAGAATAAGCCTACAATAAGCAGAGAAGCCATATTAATGGATATAATAAACAGTGATTGTTTAATGTCGGAGGGAGTTGCCTGTGCTAGGAAGAGCACCAGATCCGGGGGCTTAATGAATGGTCGCGAGAGAAAAAAAGATTCTGTAAGAACAGGCAAGAAAAAAGAGGCTGAACTCGAGCGTGTACCCGAGCTGCCAAAGCCAGTGACAAAAGAGAAAAAAAATAGACCTCTAGTGATTCACTGTGACGCAATAGAAGTGCCTGCTAATTGCATCAAGCTCATTAATGCCTTTGTTAAAAAAGCTAAACAAGGTAATTATATCGTGTTGAAACGAGGATTTGATAATGGAGGACTGAGAGCAGAATCAATAGTTACAGTCAATGAATATGGGAATGTACCTTTATTAGTACTGAACCCGACAGATGAGGCCATTCAATTTAGTGAAAACACAATGCTCGGTAATATGGAAGCATTACCTAAAGAGGAAGTTGAGGCCGAACTTTACCTCACAAATGTAGAGGAAGCGCTCAATGAGGCGAATAATGTTGAGATAAACTCTGAGGTTACATCAGATTCAAACAAAGTCATCTCAGGACTTGGTGAAACAAAGACCATAGCCACGAAGAGACTTGAGTCGAAGGTCGATGTTCTTGGTGATTTTTGTGAATGTGGTGCACAAGTCGAAAGTGTATCTAATGTACAGAAGGACGTACGCCGTCCGTTAACATTTAATGATGTCACATGCGATTAGGTTGATGTAAAACTAAAATTACTGGAATTAATGAACAATTTCCGTGACATGATCACGTTACAAGACGAAACTATAGGTGTCACGAATGTGACAAAACATAAAATTGTATTAAAAACTGATGCACCTGTTATAAACATACCGCCGTATCGCATACCTCACAAATACCAAGAGGAGTTGGCCAAGGTGAACAGAGAAACGCTCTCACAGGGAATTATTGAGAAATCAACATCAGAGTTCAATTTCCCAATTATAGTGGTAAAAAAAGACGGGTGAAATTAGACCCGTGATAGATTTCAGAGCCCTTAATAAAATAGTGATCAAGGAGAGTTATCCAATACCACGAGTGGACGAAATATTGTCTACCCTTGGTGGCAATACCGTATTTTCCTCTCTAGATTTAAAAAGTGCCTTTCATCAGGTAGAATTAGAACAGGAAAGTCGGAAATATACGGCATTTAGTGTAAATTATAAAAAATATCATTTTAGGCGCATTCCGTTCGGACTCGCTTCGAGTCCGAGCGTACTGCAAAGCGTAATGTCATCTGTTCTAGCACCTATTTTAGGAAAATTGTGCTCTGTATTCATGGATGATATATTAATTTACTCAAAAACTAATGAGCAACATTTGTGCGATATTAAAACTGTCCTCTCTACGCTCCGTTCCGGCAAATTATCTATCAAACTCGAAAAATGTCAATTTTTCAAGAAAAAAATAGAGTACTTAGGTCATATTACTTCGGCAGAGGGTATACATTGTAAATACTCAGAGAAATTGCAAAATTGTCCAGCCCCAACAAACGTAAAAGAATTTTAGCAATTCCTTGGCGTAGCAAACTATTTCCGCAACTTCATAGCTCAATTTGCAGTGATTGCTAATCCCCTGTACAAATTGTTAAAGAAAGGTGTTATTTTCGACTGGACAAACGACTGTCAAAAAAGTTTTGACTACATAAAAGCAGCTCTGACTTCTGACACCGTTTTACGACACCCTGATTTTACGAAGACATTTCACATATTTACTGATGCATCAAGTTTTGCCATAGGATCTGTCTTGATGCAGCCCGAAGATTTTGCCGATAAATTAATGCGTCCAATTGGATATTTCAGAAAAACTTTAAATTCAACTCAAAAACGTTACTCAACCACGAAAAAAGAGTTCTTCGCAATTTATAGTGCTCTTAAAGCATTCAAATACCTAATTATTGGGTATCCCATCCATGTGTATACGGACCACCGTCCGTTAACACCTCTATTCACACGAAAATTGCCAGACGACACCACAATGTCCAGATGGTGTATAAACATACATTCTTACCACCCTATTGTTCATTATTTACCAGGTAGACAAAACGTCGTAGCTGACTACCTAAGTAGGCTACCAAACAACAATGATCAGCTCATAATTAAAGAATTAGAAAGCTGTCACACATTAATGTCTGAACTTGAATCTGAGACATGTATAGCGCAGACGCGAGCCAAGACACGAGCAAAGCAAGACGTTCTCACTGACCAGACGATGCAATCACACGATTACGACATGTTGACACCAAAATTAATTGACTATGTCCCGACAGAAAAAGAGATCTCATGGACTTTAAAAGAGTTCACTGACGCGCAAAAGCTTGATAACCTTTGTATTGAAGTTCGAGAAGCATTACTTCATAAAAGTACGTCTACAATTAGTGACTTACCGATTTATTTAATTGTCAATGACATATTGTACCGACGACGACGCATTGACTCCCGAATTACAACAATACTAACAGCAGTAATGCCAGCTTCGTTGTTGAATAAAGCAATCTTAAGCATACACTATATGTACCATACAGATGCGTTGCATACGCTATTTAAGTTTAGGCTAAAGTATTTCAATATTTTAGAGAAAACGGTTATAAGAAAATTTGTTCAGGATTGTGAAGTGTGCAAACTTCTTAAAGCAAATCCTACCGTACCTATTAAAATATTAACAGCCCCGATAGCAAATGAACCGTTTGAAGTAGTTTCTATGGATTTTCTTGGTCCCCTTAAAACTACCGATAGTGGGAATAAATACATATTGGTTGTGATAGACCTTCTTTCACGTTTCTGTAGGTTATACGCTACCTCTAACCGTCGAACAGACACAGTAATATCATGTTTAGGAAGTTGCTTCTCCGTATTCGGGTACCCTAAAACTCTAATAAGTGACAATGCAGTTGAATTTATATCGGTAGCAGTGAAACAATTTGCAAAAATTCACGCTATTGCTAAAAAAAAGTTCTAGCTTTTAGCCCCCATTCAAATGCGATTGTTGAACGTAATAACAAAAAAATAACCAATTTACTAAAACTATATTTTAATTCCCTGTCTCACACCGAATGGGACCATTGTTTGGAGATGGTGGAGAACGCCATCAACAACGCATATAATTCTAATTTAGGTGATACACCTAGTTATGTACTGTTCAATAGAGACACATGCCCATTTTTCCGCGGGGAAGATCTGCCCATTTCATACAGTTACGATGACGAAATTGACTTAGTGAATTTTCGTGCAAGGGAAGCGGTGCGAACCGTAGAAAATGTTAGAAATCTTATTTTGAATAATACGGCTGTACGTACAATGTACCAGAACCTAAAAAGGAGGGACAAAGATTTCAGAATAGGTGACAGTGTTTTGCTAAAAAATAATTACAAAACAAACAAGCTTCAGCTTACATGGCAGGGTCCGGGTCTAATTACGAAAGTCAAAGGACACTGGGTCGAAATCAAAATAGGAGATAAAATCCATAGAAGTAACATGAACCATGTGTTGCCCCTAAGTAAAAGGAAATGACAACGTTACAACGTATTGTTTCACATATAACTATTTTGCGACAATAACGTTTCAGACGTGACAAGTTACCATTTTGCTAAAAATACGACTGTGTGACTATGTATTTAGTTAATTAATTATTAAGTATCTACTTTGCGTTACTTGCTTCGCATCATATTAATCTCACATATGCTATATCTCGTTTCATATTAATCACCTGTATGCTTGTGTTCAATAATCTCGTGTGTTCTAGTATTAGTGATTTTCATTGCTAGCAGCAAATGAATTAACCTTCTAAACAGGTTACCCTATGATAAAAGTTCAAGTTTGTAAGTAAAAGTCAAGATTAACGAATATCACAGAGAACATCCTTCAACGAATGCTCTCACGATCTGTGAAATTGAAATGTTTCACAACAGTCAATAATTACGTTCAAATTTTGATGCTGAACAGCCAATTAAAAATGATGGGCGAGTTCCGCATTTGCTAAATGCATCACATCAACAGAGCACCAATGTTGATGAAAAAATCAACCTCGCGACTTGGGGACATCAACAAATTATTCGAAATACATCGCGAATATATCGTGAGAAACTTCCGGGTTGAAACTGGACACTGTTGTTAACTTATTTGATTGACAATCAGTTTGATAGTTTTTCACTTCAAATTGTTTTCACATTCAGTTAACTGTTTCAGAAATAGTTAGTAGTTCAGTTAGCATTTAATAAATCTCAGTTAATAGTTAGACTTTCACTGTTAACTTTCAAATTTAAACAACGAATACATTTATATTTTAATTGCACTTATAATTGTGTTTAGGATTATATGTTTCATTGGGTGTGTAACATTATAAAAATTTGTGGCCATGCTAATAGTCTTGGTTTTGTTTCCGTTGCAGATCCGTGTGGCTGATACACGAGTAAACAATCACTACTTCAAATACTAAATACGGGAAACATTACATTATGGGCAACAAGATAAGTAGTATCAGTGTCGACACACTAACTGCAGCTTTAGTTGACACTAAAGGCCAAATAACCAACGATTGGATAGCTGCAAACAGTAATACGGCCTGGATTCCAGACCGAGTGAGTGATGTGCTTCTCATGATCCTAATCATAGTCATGATAACCCTAACGGTCCTAGTTTATTATTTGCGAAAGCAAATGGAGCTTCTGGCCGAGCGCATAAAACAAGAGGATTTTCAGCTACGTCGAAACATCCTCAAAACAAAGGGAACATTATCCGAAATGTAACCACTGTAACTGTAGGGGGACACGTAGTAATAAATTTGCAACCCATCTTGAAATGGCCTAGGCCCCCAAAACGACCGGCGCGGGCAAACATGCCAAGGCTGACAACGACTTTCGAAACGCTGTCAACGGAGGTATAACCAAATTTGGAAATAAATTTGGTAAATTTCGGTTCTTTGTAAACGTATCAAACCCCATTAAATAGAGTGCAGCTCTGCTGAAAAATGTTCCGTTTAAACATATTTCATATAACCAAATGTTTACTCGATGCCTAGTCGATGTCTTTATAATCATAAAATAGCCCGACAAGTAATGTAAGTACTTATGAGTTCCACAATCTACTATTACCTCTGCGTTCACACCATCGTTTGCTTAAATTTAATAGTCTGATAGTCATTTGAAGCTTTGAAAGCTTCCAACTTGTTCAATAATAGTTAAAAAAAAAAATAATACCTCCAACTCCGGTGCGGTGTCTGTCCGAGACCGCATGACTCCGAATGTCTGTCAACAAACATTGATGGCCTAGACTGTAATTAACCTTAGGGCGCAGTCAAGAACTTTGACTCCAATTAACCTTGAAAGCAGTTCTCCGTTTCTCTATGTGAGACAGGGAACGATGCCAAACTTGCGACTATTCAAGTACACGGACGTGTACACCCATTTTTCATATCCATGTTAAATCGATCGAGTTTAAATGCGAAATGTTATTTAAAATTATTGAATTTATGCGTATCGATATTCAGTTTTTTTAATTGTGTTTTTATAACCTTGTACCTGGCGTTTTTATTTATAATTCCTTAATCTAAAATACTGACGATTTTTATTTTTCCATAGTAGTAGTGTAGGAACTCGTGTTATAGTTTATACTGTTGAAGAAGATGGCATTGTTATTGTTAACCAATCGCCGCCTCCTTACTTCCTGCTTGCGTTAATGCGTTTCCATATACTAAGGTTAATGCGTTATAGTTATACTGTTGAAGAAGAGGGCATTATTATTGTTAACCAATCGCTGCCTTCTTTTTTCCTGCTTGCGTTAGTGCGTTTCTTTATTCTGTTGTTATTGTTAAAAATAAAACAAGGTGTATTATGGATAAAAAACACGCTTACTTATATTTAAAATAACTTTGTTCAATATTGTGATTTTTGCGATGTTAAACTTTCAACAATCACCCGATGAGGAGCAACCAATTTGCTACGTTAGTAGTGATTAATTTCATATATGAAATTTTTTTTAATCACTTATTAAAAATTGAAAAAATTTTTTGCGATAAGTACCTCACTTTGAAAAAGGGATGGGGAGGTATGTACGCCCCCTTTGGTACAACCCCCATCCATGCGTACCAGAGCCTTTATAAGCACTTGACAATTTAGTCCTGGTGCTATCGTTCTCGTCACCTCCATCAAGTAAACACCTAAGAAAACGTCTCCGTATTTCCTTACCACTACCAAGGCCGCACCCCTAGCGGCACAAGAGAAGTAGCCACGAAAGAGCACTAGTTTTCAACAAGGTGTGTGGATCTACATGTATAAATTGCTCTTGAGTTAAAGTCAAACATTTTAATCATTATTTTCTTCAGTTAAATTTTTAAGTGATAATAATCATAAATATTATCACCAATTTTATATCATGGATGCCATATCGTGCTGTTGGAAGGGAAATGAAAGTATACCTGGTAAACACATGATAATTGTTTTTAGTGCAAAGGATTTGTTTCCCATTTTGGGGCTTGGACCGCTTCCGGAGGCTTGTTGCAAGTAGAGTCAATATGCAGCCCATAGGAGGCCTGTTCAAGGTAGGCCTAGTTTGGTAGATATGAAAGAAGGAGCAATTTTAATAGATATTATGGTTTGAAATTTTGTTTGAGATATACGTCTTCCAGGTTTCATATTTTGAAGTATAACTTTGGCTTCCCATGGAAAATTCATTTGTTTTGCCAAATTTTCAAAATTTCAAACAAATTTAATTATCAGAGCAAGAGGTTTGAGTTTTGAAAATCAAAGATCTGCCGTGGAACTGTTGCTCAGATAAAACCTAGCTGAAATATTCAATAGAATGTTTGGGTGACTTCTGCATAAGTCCCATATCCAATATACCTATCGCTACAAATTCCACATTTATGTGAATACATACGTGTAAAAAAATTCTTTCAGCTATCCCTGAATGTGTATATCACTGATTGGGCTGGAAGTATTTTGTGTATCATATGTTTCATAATGTCAAATATGTATCATAATTGTATTTCATAAATTTTCAAGTGGAAGCTTAAGTTTTCTGTTGAAAAATTTCAAAACAAAAATATAATCAAGCACTAGGAAATTGTCATGAACTTCAGTATTAAGTAGTTCTGTTACAAATTTGTTTTTTCTTCATGATATCAGCCAAAAAATTTATTAGAATGAAGAAGAATTATTATGAACTGAAAAAAATCATTGCTGAAACTGAAAGGGAATCGTTAAGAGTGAAGTCTTCTGTAGCTTCAATGCATGAATATTTTGTATGTTGCTGTTTGTGGTTATTTGAAACGACGGATCTCAGACACATCTGTGATATTCTTGAATATACGAATCAAATATATTATCTCTGTTCTGGTATCTAAAATAGAATTTTTTGATTACAAATGGTATCAACATTGTATCTTTGTGCTCTCTTTATTCACTAGTTATAGCACTTACAAAAGAAAGGTGAGCAAAGATGCTTTTCGCCCAATGAAAAGGAATATGTTAGCACTTGACAAACTTTTTTGTAATTTTTCATGGTGCTTCTTTGATTCTGTGAGTGTTTTTCAATTCCGTCATGATTTTTTTCAAGTATTTTTAGAATTTTTTTGCGGAATTCTTTGTGTAATTCTCAACGTGAAAAAGTTAATTGTTTAGCTCTGCCACAAATTCGCTTTCTGGAGATTTATGTCCTTTATACCCAGTATTTTTCCAAATATTCTCTAAAAATCAGGAATAAGTAGAAATATTGCATCTCTCATATAAGAAAACATCCCATTTTTAGATATGTTTTAATTATTACCACAGTTTTAGTTACTTTATTGCATGAAAAAGCGTTTCTGTAATGTTTGATTTCATTTCATACATTTTTTGCATCAGACTTTTTTCCTACCCCGAAAATTGATAACTCCTACTCATCTTTAATTTCAGCAACCTATGGCATCTTGAGAGCTAGTAAATTCTTTCCCACTAGGTTGCCCCAAAACTTCTGTTACCAAAGAAGTATATGATATTCATATGAATAGCTTTGACATTTTAGAACTCTGCTTAGCTTATGAAATACTAAAATATTCATACGAACATCAGTTAAAAGTTTTCCTTGTAACTGAATTAAAGAGGCAGCCTAATACTAGGACTATAAATACTAGTACTGCAGCATATCAACAGATAAAAAATTTGTGTATAAATACTTCTGGGTGAAAGTTAGTAGGTCCTTACTTAGAAACTATTAACTCTTAGATCGAGGGGTTTCACCAGAGTTCTGTGCTCTCATGAAATAGCTATACGGTAATGTATTCATAATTACTAAGTCTTCTTTATGATCACCTAAATTTTTTTTTCTGGAATGCCAGAAATACAAAATAGACCTCAGATGGCCGTTCGGCTGCTTATATCAATTAGAACGTTAACGATTAACGAAAAGAAGATTGGAGAGGAGCAAATTGCCTTTTCATGTAAGAAGGAATCATAGCATATGAATGCGCTGTTTGGTGCCGGCCCGTCCTTGTATTTTGTATAAAACACTTAACTGCACGATCACTAGAATCTGGCTTTAATTGTGTTTTTTGTGCATTCAATGGCTATCACAACATTAGCAATTAGATGAGACTCTTTAACTTGAAATATAACCCAAGAGAATCGAATTTGTTGTCCATGACAATGCTAAAAAGAATTAGGTGGCCTCGAAAGGGCATTAGTTTTCAACAAGATGTGTGGATATACGAGTGTAAATTACTTACCAGAATAAGTCAAACTTTTTCGAGCTCAAATGAAAAAAAAAATTTCAAGTACTTCTAGTATCGCCTTGTATAATCAGCCTGGAGGTATGTTTATGAAAAATTTATTCATAAATATATCTCTAAAACACGCAACAACGAGCGGTGGAGGCTGCCGTGATACCCTTTAATACTGATATGCCATAATACGGAATTTATTACTGTTAAAGATAATTCTGTCGTTTATATTGAGTCCGTAATCTTATTGAAAAAAATGTAAAAAAATATGGCATCTCGGGGGGACGTGTTTTGCTGTTTCAAGCTGCTTCCACGGCATACAGAACGACGCCAGTCACAAATACAAAGAAGCATACAAGTTCCCATGCAAAATTGATTGCATAGTAGTTATCAAAAGTTTACTGATGATTTCTTTAATAAGTGCACTTTGTGACTGCCCCTCCTTAAAAAAGGTTTCAACATTTCCCTCGAAGTAATGGGTAATGAGAGATTTATCGTGGAATTATAAGTCTTCTGCTACACCATTACAGCTATAAATGCAAATTGAGTGTGCATGTATTCACTGTTTCAGCATAACTAGGCGTCTGATAATTAATTTACAATTAGTATTTTCAGATGATGCTGTGTATAAACATCATGTCCGTGTGAAGTGCGCCTAGGAATGGCCCAAAACGCGCATTTTAGCTGTGTCGACCGTGGAATCGGCTCACTATGCACTTTTCACCTCTGCCGCTTTGGAAAACAGCAAAAAACGTGATTTTCACTGCATTTTAAACAATTTTAAACAAACAATTTATTTACCACAGGTGATACAGAGGTAGAATTTTACTTAAGTCTAGTACAATGGTCAAATTTGAGTACAGCTACCTGTGGGCCCGAATAAGTTCAGCGACTTCTAGGGCATCCTACCATCACGTTATTCTAGGGTGTACAAAAAAGTTTAACCTAGTTCACTTAACCTAGTTTCGCATTAGACTGATCATTGAGGTAATTAACTCGATATTTTATGCTGTATTTTACAATATAGGTCAAGTCGGCTATATTTAACAGTATGTTCGATAAAACGATTCAAGAGCAGAGAGAAGATTGGTTATGGTGCACATGGCAAGTTACATTATGACATCATCATTAGTTACATGTAGGAGGCAAGATTTCGACACGGTGATCTTACACGACTAGTATTCTGATAGGAAGTGAGACTCAAGATGTCTTTTGAATACTTTGTACGAATTACATTCACGGATCTCTGCAGGTATAGAGTTCCAAGTTTTGGTTCCAACGAAGAGAATACTGTGTTGCGACCTGGCCTTTGAATAATAAGGAAGCATGAATTTACTTCTATTTCGGGTTAAATGGTCGTGATGACCAGTTTGCGCAGTCAATAATTGTCTTAGGCTATTGTCGCCATCATTTCTTAATGTTTTGTAAATGAAATTACAGATGGAGATTTTGTAGAAATCCGAAAGTTTAAGTATTTGTAAATTTTTGAAAGAATCATTTGTGTGAGCATTATATTCTAGGTTCTTTACCGCTCTGACAGCCCTTTTCTGCAGAGTAAAAATTTTGTTGGTTTTATTTTTATCAGTTCCGTGCCATGCTTCTATTCCGTATTGCAAGTATGGAGAAATGAGCGTTCGGTAGAGCATTTGTAAAGCTGTTTCAGGCAGAAAATTTTTAACTTTATTTAGGATTCCGATGGATTTTGATATAATTTAGAACTAATATGAGTGATGTGCTCTTTGAAGGTCAGATGTTTATCTATTATGATGCCCAGAAACTTACATGAGTTGGTTTCTTCGATTTCACCTTCGCCAATTTTAATGCATGGGAGAGATACATCTTTCTTGTATGAGAAAGTAATATAATTTGTTTTATCGATATTTAGGCTTATTTTATTAGCTTTGAGCCACGATGAAACCTTGTGAAGTTCAGTATTTATACTCTCCACAATCATAGCAGGATTTTGATTCGGAAGGACCGCAGAAAGCGTACTGTAACCGGCAAAAAGTATGAATTTGAAGAATGATGTAGATTTTACAATATCATTGATAAAAATCAGAAACATGAGAGGCCCGAGAACAGATCCTTGTGGAACTCCATGGCTAATTGTCTGTGGGTCTGATTTTGCGTCGTCAATGACAACGTATTGCTTCCGAGTTGTTAGGTATGATCTGAACCAATCATGGGCAATCCCTCGAATGCCATAACAGTGTAGTTTCGATAATAGTATTTTATGGTCCACACAATCAAATGCTTTTCGGAAGTCAAGAAATACAGAGAAGACAGGCTTTCCTTCATCTATATTAGAATAGAGGAATTGTAAATGATTTAATATAGCCTGTGTTGTTGATTTTTTAGAGCGAAAACCGTATTGTTTATCGTAAAGAAATGATTTTTGTTCAAAATAAGAGTACACTTTTTTATACACAATCTTTTCGAATACTTTGCTAATAATTGGTAGAATGGAGATAGGTCGATAATTGTTTACACAGGTTTTTTCACCACTTTTAAAGATAGGGGTTACTCTAGCAACTTTGAGGGAGTTCGGGAAAGTGCCTAGTAAGAGAGACTGGTTAATAATATTTGATATCAGTGGGGCTACAATGTCAGCAATAACTTTAAGTACTTTAGTCGGAAACGTTTGTAACCCACTCGATTTATTTTTCATGCTGTTTATGCACGTAATTACATCGGAGGAGTTTGTAGGCGTAAAGAAAAAGGAGTTGGGTTCTCGAATATGATCCATAAATTCCAGGTGATCAGTAGGTTCACTTGGAATACCATCAGCTATTGTTTTCCCTACGTTTACGAAGAAGTTGTTAAAGAGATTAGCAATTTCTTTCTTCTCATGATATTTTACATTATCTTGAACAACATATTCAATTTTCTTTTTATCGGCATTATTCGGTTTACAGCAGGAGTTAAGGAGATGCCAAGTCTTTTTAACGTCAGTTTTGAATTGAGTAAACTTGAGCGTAAAGTACTTCTTTTTTGATGTTCTTATCTGGTTTGTTACATAGTTTCTAAATCGGTTATATGTTTCTCTAGATATTCGTCCTTCGCAAAGGAGGGCTAGGTACGCTTGACGTTTCTTTATATTTATCACGATGTCTCTAGTAATCCAGGGCTTTTGTTTATTTTTTGGGGTAACTGTACGAGTTACAATTGGGCAACACTGATTGTATGCGGTCATTATAGTTTCAGTCAACTTTACTACTGCTTCATCAATGCTCGTAGTATTATTGTTTTGTTGAGAGATGTGCAATGTAGGCATTGATTCTTCTAGAACGGTGCGCATTTCTTCAAGACTTGATTCGTTTATTTTACGATATGAGTAAGTTTCAGCCCGTGCCTTGGTGCAAGCAATATAGACATTTTTCTTAATAAGAAAAACTGGGAAGTGATCTGATAAGTCAGAAGTAATTATTCCAGCAAGAAAATCACTAGGGTCTGTCATAAAGATATTGTCAAGCAGCGTAGCACACTCTGAGGTTATTCGTGTAGGCTTTGTAATGATCGGAAGGAAGGATTGAGACTGAAAGGTAGTTAGGAAATTAGAGATTGGTTCATGGCTTTCATGTTTCAGTAGATCATAATTGAAGTCACCGCATATTATTATGTCATTGTATAAGGGCCTGTTGAACTGAGAAATAATACGATTCAATTCATTCAGGAAGGATATAGGACAGGCTGTAGGAGGCCTATACACCGTTCCAAGCACAATGCGTTTACCATCTCTAAAAAGTTCTACGAAGAGTGATTCTATATGATCCTGATTCATTGTTGCACTTGCTATGGTTCTCGAGTCTATGTGGTTAGATATATATGTGCTGATGCCCCCGCCCCGCTGGTTTTTTCTTAGCGAATGGTAACTATGATAATTTTCAAATCGAATCATGTCTTTAGTCGAGTCATCTAGCCAGCTTTCGGTGAAGCTAATCACGTCTAGGTTATATTTAAGTTCAGTAATAGTACATTGTATCTCTTCCAATTTTGGATAGAGTGACCTACAGTTCCAACACAGGAGTGAGAAATCTCGGTCAGTTATTCGTATAGTTTCGTTGAATTCTGATATATTAGTATACCTACACTCTTGAGAGTCGTTTAGGTTTGGATATATTCTGTTCAAATGATTGAAATCTGGATCGATTTCCTCAAATATCTCAGGGTGATCAGTCATTTAAAATAAGTAAAAGTAAGAATTAGGTACTATAGAGCAAACGAAATACAGAGTCAAGCTTAAAGGGGTATTCCAGTCTAAAAAGTAGCTTATTAAGTAAGAGAGAATAGAGTAAAAAAGAAAAATCTAGCGCGATTTCGTGAGTACACACAAACTCAGTCCATGAGCGAGTGATAATGGAGTTCAATATCACAACATTGGTGCAAACAGATTGCTAAGGGCGTTTTCACAAGTTCACATACAACAGGTAATAAGTTTCTAAAGATTATGACGACAATGATACAATCAGCTTATATGGTTTACGCGTAATAATAACTGTAGTGGTAAATAAAGAAGAATTCACAGTAACATTGGTTGGTGAAAAATTACTAATTGCGATGTTACAAAATGTGACACACAGATGTCATAGATGTTTACACACACATCTATTATTTATTTGTTATAATATTGGAGTTCGATATCACTACATTGGTGCAAACAGATTGCTGAGGGCGTTTTCATAAGTTCACATACAAGAGGGAATAAGTTTTAAAGATTATGATGACAATGATACAATCAGCTAATATGGTTTACGCGTAATAATAACTGTAGTGGTAAATAAGGAAGAATTCACAGTAATATTGGTAAGTGAAAAATTGCTGATAGATTATAATGACAATGATATAATCAGATTATAAGATGATTACAACGACAATGATGTAATCAGATTATAAGAAGATTACAACGACAATGATATAATCAGCTAATATGGTTGTACGATGGCAGTGGAGGGCAAAAGCGATTATCAGATTATAAGAAGATTACAACGACAATGATATAATCAGCTAATATGGTTTATGCGTAATAATACTTAAGTGGTTAAGAAGAGAAAAAATTCACAGTAACATTGGGAGGTAAAAAATTGCTGATTGCGTTGTTTCAAAAGTTCACACACAGCTGTCATAAATGTTTACAAGCACATCTGTTATACATTTGTATAGATTCAGGTTGAACTAGCATCAAGTTGAGGTTTACTGACATGATACCTAATTGAGGTTAAATTAATAGGAAATTGACATATTTAGGGGATGAAAATGAAATTGACTAATTTAGGGGATCACCTAGTCTAGTCACCCATTATCTGCTGTGTTGACATATTTAGTTGTTGCATCAGGTATTGCTCGAGGTCATCTGGCGTGTTGATCTCGCGGCGTCTTGAATCTGGGATCCTGGGTTGAATTTGGAGATGTTTCCATCCTGTGTTCTTGGGATTCCAACTTTATCCGGGAATTTCCTTTTGGCCATCCTCAGAATGTACATGACGTTAGCTCGTGAAGGTATGAGGTATTCATTTATGAAGAAGAACTGTGGTTTCTTTTCTCGACAGGCGTTGAGAATTTCACGTTTTTTGTTATAATGTTTTATTTCAAATGCAATGTTTCTTTGATCTACGTTCCCAGTTATTGTTTTTTTCCCCATTCTTGTAGCTGACGTAATGTCTGTGTCGGAGAGGTCAATGTTGATCTTGTCCTTCAGGAGCTGGCGGACTGTATCCTTACAGATTTCGCCTGCGTGAGATGGCGGTATTTCCCTTCCAGAAATGACGAGAGTACATTTTTTGTCTTCAATGTCTCGGCGCTGATCATTTTTTTCCAACTGGTCGAGGCGGGAGGTTAAGCTATTTATTTTCTCATTCTGTTCTTCGAGAATTTTTTTGTGTTCCGCTTCTTTTGTTTCAAATAGCGTTTTAAGGTGGCTTATTTCATTTTGCATATGAACAATATCACTATTAAATTTTGTCATCACTGAATCGAAGTATTTTATAAGGACAGAAACCACTTCTTTACCGTCTTTCGTAAGGCTAGACACATCAGGGTATTGACCAAACTTCGGTTCAAACTCGATGCTGTTGTTGCTGCTGTTGTTGGTAATGCGTCGTTTGTTAGTCATCTTGAAGATGGAGGGAGTTCGGTCGTTGTGTAAACGAGGGTTGAATACTCTCACACTTTTGAGATAATATTATACTCTTAGTTTGATTATTTTTATATATGGGGTATTTAAATCACATTTGAATACTCAGGACGAGAGTGGGTACCCATTTAGGTTAGAGGTACATTCTTTCTAACAATAGGCACTTTGTTTCGGAGCGAGCGCCACACCCGTCCTCACGCCACGGAGTCACTGAAGACACTGCATTCGACCTAGGAAACAAGATAAGACGCGATTTTCACCGCATTCGACCTAGGAAACAACCTAGGACGCGATTTTCGCCGCATTCGACATAAGAATGGCCCAAACACGTATTTTAGCTCTGCCGACCGTGGAATCGGCTCATGATGCACTTTTCACCTTTGTTGCCTGTGCAAACAGCAAAGGACGTGATTTTCACTGTATTCAACCTAGGAAACAAGAAAAGACGCGATTTTCACCGAATTTGACCAAGGAATGGCCCAAAACGCGCATTTTAGCTCTGTCGACCGTGGAATCGGCTCAATATGCACTTTTCACCTCTGTCGACTAGGCAAAAAGCAAACGACGTGATTTTCACTGTATTAGACCTAGGAAACAAGATAAGACGCGATTTCCACAGCATTTGACCAAGGAATGGCCCATAACGCGCATTTTAGCTCTGTCGACCGTGGAATCGGCTCAATATGCACTTTTCACCTCTGTCGCCTGGGCAAACGGAAAAGAACGCGATTTTCACCGCATTCGAACTAGGAAACAAGATAAGACGCGATTTTCACCGCTTTTGACCAAGGAATGGCACAAAACGCGCATTTTAGCTCTGTCGGCCGTGGAATCGGCTAAATATGCACTTCTCACCTCTGTCGCCTAGGCAAACAGCAAAGGACGTGATTTGCACTGAATTCGACCTAGGAAACAACCAAAGACGCGGTTTTCACCGCATTCGACCTATGAATGGCCCAAACACGTATTTTAGCTCTGTCGACTGTGGAATCGGCTCATGATGCACTTTTCACCTATGTCGCCTGTGCAAACAGCATAGGACGTGATTTTCACCACATTCGGCCCAGGAAACAACCTAGGACGCTATTTTCGCCGCATTCGACCTATGAACGGCCCAAACACGTATTTTAGCTCTGTCGACCGTGGAATTGGCTCATGATGCACTCATCACCTCTGTCGCCTGTGCAAACAGCAAAGGACATGATTTTCACCGCATTAGACCTAGGAAACAACCAAAGACGCGATTTTCACCACATTCGACCTAGGAATGGCCCAAAACGCTCATTTTAGCTCTGTCGACCGAGAAATCGGCTAAAAATGCACTTTTCACCTCTGTCGCGTGAGCAAACGGAAAAGAACGCAATTTTCACCGCATTGGACCTAGGAAACAACCTAGGACGCGATTTTCACCGCATTCGACCTAGGAATGGCCCAAAACGCGCACTTTAGCTCTGTCGACCGTGGAATCGGCTAAATATACACATTTCACCTCTATCGCCTGTGCAAACAGCAAAGGACGTGATTTTCACTGTATTCGACCTAGGAAACAACCTATGACGCGATTTCCAACGCGTTTGACCTAGGAATGGCCCAAACACGTATTTTAGCTCTGTCGATCGTGGAATCGGCTCATGATGCACTTTTCACCTTTGTCGCCTGTGCTAACAGCATAGTACGTGATTTTCACTGTATTCGACCTGGGAAACAAGATAAGACGCGATTTTCAACGCATTTGACCAAGGAATGGCCCAAAGCGCACATTTTAGCTCTGTCGACCGTGGAATCGGCTAGATATACACTTTTCACCTCTGTCGCCTGGGCAAACAGCGAAGGACGTGATTTTCACTGTATTCGACATAGGAAACAACTTATGACGCGATTTTCACCGCATTTGACCTAGGAATAGCTCAAAACGCGCATTCTAGCTCTGTCGACCGTGGAGTCGGCTAAATACGCACTTTTCACCTCTGTCGCCTGGGCAAACAGCAAACGACGTGATTTTTACTGTATTCGACCTAGGAAACAAGATAAGACGCGATTTTCACCGCATTCGACCGAGGAGAGGCATGACACGCACTTTTCAGCTCTGTCGACTGTGGAATTCTCTTATTATGCACCTTTCACCTCTGTAGACCCGGCAATCGGAAAAGAACGCGATTTTCACCGCATTTGACCAAGGGAAACAACATACGACGCGATTTTCACCGCATTCGACCTAGGAATGGCACAAAACACGCATTTTAGCTCTATTGACCGTGGAAGCGGCTCAAGTTGCACTTCCCACCTCTGTCGCCTGGACAAATAGTGAAGGACGTGATTTTCACTGTATTCGACCTAGGAAACAACCTAAGACGCGATTTTCACCGCATTTCTCCAAGGAATGGCCCAAATCGCGCATTTTAGCTCTGTCGACCGTGGAATCGGCTAAATATGCACTTTTCACCTCTGTCGCCAGGGGAAAACAGCAAACGACGTGGTTTCCACTGTATTCGACCTAGGAAACAAGGTAAGACGCGATTTTCACCGCATTCGACTGAGGAAAGGCATAAAACGCGCTTTTTTAGCTCTGTCGACAATGGTATCGGCAAAATATGCACTTTTCACCTCTGTCGACTGGGCAAACGGGAAAGACCGCGATTTTCACCGCATTCGACCTAGGAAACAACAAACGACGCGATTTTCACAACATTTGACTTAGGAATGGCCTAAAACGCGCATTTTAGCTCTGTCGAATGTGTAATTGGCTCATGATGCACTTTCCACCTTTGTCGCCTGGGCAAACAGCAGAGTACGTGGTTTTCAATGTATTCGACCTAGGAAACAACCGAAGACGCGATTTTCACCGCATTTGACCTAGGAATGGCCCAAAACGCGCATTTTAGCTCTGTCGATAGTGGAATCGGCTATGTATGCACTTTTCACCTCTGTCGCCTGGGCAAACTGCAAAAACGACGTGATTTTCACTGTATTCGACCTAGGAATCAAGATAAGTTGTGATTTTCACAGTATTCGACCGAGGAAAGGCATATAACGCACTTTTCCGCTCTGTTGATCGTGGAATCGGCTAAATATGCAGTTTCACCTCTGTCGACTGGTCAAACGGAAAGATGGCAATTTTCACCGCATTCGATCTAGGAAACTACCTACGACGCGATTTTCGCCGCATTTGACTTAGGAATGGCCCAAAACGCGCAGTTCAGCTCTGTCGACCGTGGAATCGGCTCATGGTGCACTTTTCACCTTTGTCGCCGGGGCAAACAACAAACGACGTGATTATCACTCTATTCGACCAAGGAAACAAGATAAGACGCGATTTTCACCCCAATCGACCGAGGAAAAGCATAAAACGCGCTTTCTAGCTCTGTCGACCGTGGAGTCGGCTAGATATGCACTTTTCACCTCTGTCGACTGGGCAAGCGGAAAAGAACGTGATTTTCACCGCATTCGACCTAGGAAACAACCTAAGACGCGATTTTCACCGCATTTGACCTATGAATAGCTAAAAACGCGCATTTTTGCTCTGACGACTGTGGAATCGGCTCATGATACGCTTTTCACCTTGGTCACCTGGGCAAACGGCAAAGGACGTGATTTTCACTATATTCGACCTAGGAAACAAGGTAAGACGCGGTTTGCACCGCATTTGACCTAGAAATGGCCCAAACGCGCATTTTAGCTCTGTCGACCGTATAATCGGCTAAATATGCACTTTTCACCTCTGTCGCCTGGGCAAACAGCAAACGACGTGATTTTCACTGTATTCGACCTAGGAAAAAAGAGCAGACGCGATTTTCGCCGCATTCGACCGAGGAAAGGCATACAACGCGCTTTTTAGCTCTGTCGACCGTGGAATCGGCTAAATATGCACTTTTCACCTCTTTCGCCTGGGCAAACAGCAAACGACGTGATTTTCACTGTATTCGACCTAGGTAACAAGATAAGACGCGATTTTCAACGCATTGACCGAGGAAAGGCACAAAACGCGCTTTTTAGCTCTGTCGACCTTGGAATCGGCTATATATGCACTTTTCACCTCTGTCGACTGGGCAAACGGAAAATAACGCGATTTTCATCGCATTCGACATAGGAAACAAAACACGACGCGATTTTCACCGCATTTGACCTAGGAATGGCCCAAAATGCGCATTATAGCTCTGTCGATCGTGGAATCAGCTATATATGCACTTTTCACCTCTGTCGCCTGGGCAAACAGCAAAGGACGTGATTTTCACTGTATTCGACCTAGGAATCAAGATGAGATGTGATTCTCACGGCATTCGGCCGAGGAAAGGCATATAACGCACTTTTCAGCTCTGTTGACCATGGAATCTGCTAAATATGCAGTTTTCACCTCTGTCGACTGGACAAACGGAAAAGATGGCAATTTTCACCGCATTCGACCTAGGAAACTACCTACGACGCGATTTCCACCGCATTCGACTTAGGAATGGCCCAAAACGCGCAGGTTAGCTCTGTCGACCGTGGAATCGGCTCATGATGCACTTCTCACCTCTGTCGCCTGGGAAAACAACAAACGACGGTATTTTCACTCTATTCGACCTAGGAAACAAGATAAGACGCGGTTTTCACCGCATTCGACCGAGGAAAAGCATAAAACGCGCTTTCTAGCTCTATCGACCGGGGAATCGGCTAGATATGCTCTTTTCACCTCTGTCGACTGGGCAAACGGAAAAGAACGTGATTTTCACCGCATTCGACCTAGGAAACCACCTAAGACGCGATTTTCACCGCATTTGACCTATGAATAGCCCATAACGCGCATTTTAGCTCTGTCGACCGTGGAATCGGCTAAATATGCACTTTTCACCTCTGTCGCCTGGGCAATTAGCAAACGACGTGATTTTCAAGGTATTCGACATAGGAAAAAAGATAATACGCCATTCCACCGCATTCGACCGAGGAAAGGCATACAACGCGCTTTTTAGCTCTGTCGACCGTGAAATCGGCTAAATATGCACTTTTCACCTCTGTCGACTGGGAAACAAAAAAGAACGCGATTTTCACCTCATTCGACCTAGAAAACAATCCAAGACGCGATTTTAACCGCATTCGACCCAGGAATGGCTCATAACACGCATTTTAGCTCTGTCAACCGTGAAAGCGGCTCAAGTTGCACTTTTCACCTCTGTCGCCTGGGCAAACAGCAAAGGACGTGATTTTCACTGTATTCGACCCAGGAAACAAGATAAGACGTGATTTTCACCGCATTTGACCTAGGAATGGCCCAAAACGCGCATTTTAGCTTTGTCGACCCTGGACTCTGCTATATATGCACTTTTCACCTCTGTCCCCTGGGCAAACGGCAAACCACGGTATTTTCACTGTATTCGACCTAGGTAACAACCTAAGACGCGATTTTCACCGCATTTGACCTAGGAATGGCCCAAAACGCGCATTTTAGCTCTGTCGAACGTGGAATCGGCTATATATGCACTGTTCACCTCTGTCGCCTGGGCAAACAGCAAACGACGTGATTTTCATTGTATTCGACATGGGAATCAAGATAAGATGTGATTTTTCACGGCATTCGACCGAGGAAAGGCATATAACGCATTTTTCAGCTCTGTTGAACGTGGAATCGGCTAAATATGCAGTTTTCACCTCTGTCGACTGGGCAAACGGAAAAGATGGCAATTTTCACCGCATTTGACCTAGGAAACTACCTACGAAGCGATTTTCACCGCATTTGACTTAGGAATGGCCCAAAACGCGCAGTTTAGCTCTGTCGACCGTGGAATCGGCTCATGATGCACTTTCCACCTCTGTCGCCTGGGCAAACAACAAACGACGTGATTTTCACTCTATTCGACCTAGGAAATAAGATAAGACGCGATTTGCACCGCATTCGACCGAGGAAAAGCATAAAACGCGCTTTCTAGCTCTGTCGACCGTGGAATCGGCTAGATATGCACTTTTCAACTCTGTCGCCTGGGCAAACAGCAAACGACGTGATTTCCACTGTATTCGACCTAGGAAAAAAGATAATACGCCATTTCACCGCATTCGACCGAGGAAAGGCATAAAACGCGCTTTTCTGCTCTGTCGACCGTGGAATCGGCTCAATATGCACTTTTCACCTCTGTCGCCTGGGCAAATAGCAAACGACGTGATTTCACAGTATTCGACCTAGGAGAAAAGAGCAGACGCGATTTTCGCCGCATTCGACCGAGGAAAGGCATACAACGCGCTTTTTAGCTCTGTCGACCGTGAAATCGGCTAAATATGCACTTTTCACCTCTGTCACCTGGGCAAACGAAAAAGATGGCAATTTTCACCGCATTCGACCTAGGAAACTACCTACGAAGCGATTTTCACCGCATTTGACTTAGGAATGGCCCAAAACGCGCTGTTCCCAGTCAGAATTTTATCGCCGGCGTAACGGTAATTATGATCGGTTTTCATCTTTTATCGAAGTATTCCGACGGTAAATAATATTCCCAGTGATCAACGGTAATTTTAGACGCTAAAACGGCACGCCGACGATGATGACCGTGATTTACCGTCGATTTCTGACTGTCATTTTTACCGTAGAAATACCACGGTAAAACTACTGTTGTTTTTCAGACTATACTTCATTATTTGAATCTATCGTCAATGTTTGTCCTTGAATAAGTTTAATCAAGGACAAGTCAGATAAAATTATGTTATGTATTACCCGTGGTCATATGAAATTAGTTTACGTAATCTTCACATGATGTAATTTGAGCTTTAGTTCTTTTATTGGGAAATTGAAAACTTTAATTCGAAGCTTAGTTCTAAAAAACCGAAGCTTTCAATTGGATTTTTCGTATGCAACTTTTCAATATTCATACATTTTAATTTTATACATTGTAATATGAAGGTGAAATTCTTCAACTAAGGCTTCAAATGCTTTGAATTTAATTTCAAGCGTTTTAATTTTAACACTTTATACATTATATTACAAGTGAAATGGTGAAGTTTTTTGACTGCGCGCTGAAGAAATTTCTGTAGTTTCAACAAAACCGTTTCTGAACCGTCTCGGCTGCGGCCTGTCGGTCAAAGCATTTTCTTTCAGCGTAATGCTTTGCTCTTTCGTTTGAGAGTAATTTAATTAAAGTCAATCGGTGCATTCTTTCAAAAGTTACGAGTGGTAAACTTCAGTCTTTTGACTGCGTGCTCAAGAAATTTCTGTAGTTTCCACAAAACTTTCTGTACCGTCCCGGATGCGGCTTGTCAGTTTTTAAAAGAGTTAGAGTACGAGAGTACAATTGTTTTTCACGTTCGTGTTTGTAACAATTTTAAACCTTATTGACCTATTTTCTAATGAAATAATTTTATGTGAGGTGATCGAAAACGAACATATAAAAAAATACAAGCCTACCTTTGTAAATTCCCAGGTTTTAATAATGAAATATTTTTAAATGAGTGAATCCACATGCAAAAATTATTGAAACCTTCGTGATTGTTGGACTTGCATTTGAGCTGTTGTTCATTGCGTGGAGTCATTGTGGTGCTACAAGTTTGAGCGTTCATACTATTTACTGTTTGGAATGCTTCAAAGTATCAATGTCTAAACATTGAAATTTCATAGCTTATAATATATGAACCAAGATCTAATTGCCTTAATGTTGGCGTTTTAAGTTATTTTGATGTGTTTAACTGGTAACGTGGGAGACTTCAAAATTATTCTGTGCATTCTCAAGAAAAAATTGCTTTTTATATGTGTACACACATCAAAGTTACCATTCAAGTTACTCTACTGCAATAAACAAGGATTAATGTATAAAGAAGATACCTAAGTTGTTTGGTGTCATTAATTATTCATTTCAGCTGCCTTTCTTAAAATAGTGTGGATGAAAATGGGTGTGTAACTGAATCGAGCTGCTGATTCATTCCAGGAAAATCATGGTTTGAGCATAATTTCAATTGTAAATAATTTCTACCCTTAGATTTATTTGTGCTGATAGTTACCTTCTAGAAATTTTTGGTAACTTGCTTATGCCAATTTTGTTTGTATTTGTGATGGTGCAAATTGTTTTCTGAGAGACTAAAAATTTATTGATAATGGTGCATAATAGCCTAAAAATATTACCATTGAGTCCTGCTCTGGTATGCCTATTATGATGAAATGTGAAGCATTCAATGCTCACTTGTTGAATATTAAGGTAATGTGTCTCATTGGATCAAAATCATTATTTAGATTAGTTTCAGTATAAATGTAAATTTTAAAAGTGACTTTCCTTCTGGTGAATGGTGGAGAGTAACCTTGTGTAATCATTACAGAAAATTAGTGGTTAATGTTCAGGAGATTACAATGATCGATTTTCTACTTTTTGGTGCCCAAACATAGCTAATTAGATGTAAATGAACAATTTTTCTTCCATGCACTTATCGTCGCAAATGAGTATTTGACGAGTTATAGTGGTAAATTACTGACCGCAACTCTAGTGTTTGAAACGGAAATTAATTCACCGAGCGCGTTGGATGGCAAGACAATAATGGACTCTCCCTTCCGATGCGCTCGAATGATTGAGCGCATTCCCACCATGAAAGACAAAAGTTAACATACTGTTATAACTTATTATTTATGGGTGATAATTTCTATTGTGTTGTTAGAAATTAAAGTTCCTAGAAGTGGGTTGAGGCTCTGTGGGGCTCGCAAATAATGAATTACATAGGACCCAAACTAAACCTACCGCTTTAACTCGTTGAATACTAATTTGCGACAGAAAGTGCATAGAAGAAAAGTTGTTTATTTTGATCTAATTAGCCATGCTTAGGCTCCAAAAAGTGGAAAATTGGTAATGGTTCTTTCCAGACCGTTTGCCAAATTACATTCTAGTAATATATTTGTTTGTGAGAATTATTTGTATATGCGTATTAGTATTCTATTTTTATACACAAAAAATTATTACAGATAAGGCATCATTGAGAGCATTTTCCAACTGCATAAAATTGTCAAAAATGATGAAGTTGGTAAGATCTTATTTTAACATGTGTTGACATTACAAATTATATTCTGACTCACCTTAGTTGTGTTTTTAGAGACGAGGTGTGGTGTATTTCTGAATCACACTTTTAATGGACACCAGCCAAATTTTTTGGGGAAAAATTGAGTTTAATATTTTCTCACACCCACTCCAACTTATTTCTACTGATAGTTTCTTTCTCATATGCTATGCTGACATCCCACTACTTATCTACAATGTCTTTGCAGAAGCTGAAATTATGTTCTTGATTGCTTGTGCAGTAGAAACATTTGAGGATTGTCATGAACATTATTAATTCGGAAATTGTTCTCAATCTAATGACAAATCGGAATTAGTTAGGCAGAATCTCCAACTTTATCAAATCATTCCATTTCATTGTGTGTTAAAGCAGTAATAAATTCGCTCAACATATTATTATTGAAACAATGTCAATTGTTGATAAATTCTCTAACTCTGTAGTCTATAAAAAGTGACGTTTTAAAATAGGAACATCATATTCAGGCTAAAATGATACAGAAAAATATTTTCAGTCATTGATAAAATGCAAATCTAATACTCAAAGCTACATCAGACAAAGTAATAATTTTAGAAATGACAACACAAGAAAATAACTAGAAACTAAATTTGTACCACAGCAATATGTACTACTTTAGTAAGGTTAAGTAACAGTATTAACATATTTTTTAGTATTACACCTAGAGCAATACTGTTACCTACACTTTTTTATTTACGCTTATAAAAAGCTTAAATTCTATTTTAAAAACACAAGTTCAATTCAATACAGGTTATAATTTAAAATGTGTCAAGTATATTTTATAACAGAATTATTTTGAAAATCTAATGTTTCTAAAATTGTTTACCTATACCTATGTACTTGACCTTTTATAAATAACACCTGACCTCTTTTATATCAAAATTGGGTGCTTTAAATTGAACTTGAGCTTTTTAAAATCAATTTCAGATTTTTCAAATCAACTTGAGCATTTAAAATTAAACTTGAGCATATAAAATTAAACTTGAGCATTTAAAATTAAACTTGAGCATTTTTAAATTAAACTTGAGCATTTTTAAATTAAACTTGAACTTTTTTATGTTGAACTTGAACTTTTTTATGTTGAACTTGAACTTTTTTATGTTGAACTTGAACTTTTTTATGTTGAACTTGAACTTTTTTAGATTGAACTTGAACTTTTTTACATTGAACTTGGACTTTTTTACATTGAAATTGAACTTTTTCATATTGAACTTGACCTTTTTTACAATGAACTTGACCTTTTTTACAATGAACTTGACCTTTTTTACAATGAACCTGAGGTTTTTTACATTGAACATGATGTTTTTTACATCGAACCTTAGGTTTTTCATTGAACCTGAGGTTTTTACAATGAACCTGAGGTTTTTCACAGTGAACCTGAGGATTTTCACATTGAACCTGAGGTTTTTTACATTGAACCTGAGGTTTTTACATTGAACCTGAGGTTTTTCACAGTGAACCTGAGGTTTTTCACAGTGAACCTGAGGTTTTTCACATTGAACCTGAGGTTTTTCACATTGAACCTGAGGTTTTTACATTGAACCTGAGGTTTTTCACAGTGAACCTGAGGTTTTTCACATTGAACCTGAGGTTTTTACATTTAACCTGAGGTTTTTCACAGTGAACCTGAGGTTTTTCACATTGAACCTGAGGTTTTTACATTTAACCTGAGGTTTTTCACATTGAACCTGAGGTTTTTACATTTAACCTGAGGTTTTTCACAGTGAACCTGAGGTTTTTCACATTGAACCTGAGGTTTTTCACATTGAAGCTGAGGTTTTTCACATTGAACCTGAGGTTTTTCACATTGAACCTGAGGTTTTTCACATTGAACCTGAGGTTTTTTACATCGAACCTGAGGTTTTTTACATTGAACCTGAGGTTTTTTACATCGAACCTGAGGTTTTTCACATTGAACCTGAGGTTTTTCACATTGAACCTGAGGTTTTTTACATTGAACCTGAGGTTTTTTACATTGAACCTGAGGTTTTTCACAGTGAACCTGAGGTTTTTCACATTGAACCTGAGGTTTTTTACATTGAACCTGAGGTTTTTTACATCGAACCTGAGGTTTTTCACATTGAACCTGAGGTTTTTTACATTGAACCTGAGGTTTTTTACATTGAACCTGAGGTTTTTCACAGTGAACCTGAGGTTTTTCACATTGAACCTGAGGTTTTTCACATTGAACCTGAGGTTTTTCACATTGAACCTGAGGTTTTTCACATTGAACCTGAGGTTTTTCACATTGAACCTGAGGTTTTTTACATTGAACCTGAGGTTTTTCACATTGAACCTGAGGTTTTTTACATTGAACCTGAGGTTTTTCACAGTGAACCTGAGGTTTTTCCCATTGAACCTGAGGTTTCTTACATTGAACCTGAGATTTCTTACATTGAACCTAAAGTTTTAAACAGTAAACCTGAGGTTTTTTAAATTAAACTCGAGGTTTTTTAAAATTGAACTTGAGGTTTTTTTAAATTGAACTTGAGGTTTTTTTAAATTGAACTTGAGGTTTTTTAAATTGAACTTGAGGTTTTTTACATTTAACTTTAGGTTTTTTTTAATATGAACTTGAGGTTTTTTTAAATTGAACTTGAGGTTTTTTAAATTGAACTTGAGGTTTTTTGAATTGAACTTGAGGTTTTTTCAAATTGAACTTGAGTTTTTTTTAAATTGAACTTGAGGTTTTTTTAAATTGAACTTGAGATTTTTCAAAATATGTGACCTAGTTATGAATATAAAACCTTGAGCTTTTTGAAACAAAATCAGAGCTTTTTGAAACAAATCAGAGCTTTTTGAAACAAAATCAGAGCTTTTTGAACAAAATCAGAGCTTTTTGAAACAAAATCAGAGCTTTTTGAAACAAAATCAGAGCTTTTTGAAACAAAATCAAAGCTTTTTGAAACAAAATCAGAGCTTTTTGAAACAAAATCAGATCTTTTTGAAACAAAATCAGAGCTTTTTGAAACAAAATCAGAGCTTTTTGAAACAAAATCAAAGCTTTTTGAAACAAAATCAGATCTTTTTGAAACAAAAATCAGATCTTTTTGAAACAAAATCAGAGCTTTTTGAAACAAAATCAGAGCTTTTTGAAACGAAATCAGAGCTTTTTGAAAACAAAATCAGGTTTTTGAAATGAAATCTGCTTTTTGAAAAAAAATGTGAGCTTAGTGAAATATAACCTGAGCTTGTTGAAATAAAACCCGAGCGTTTTGAAATAAACCCGAGCTTTTTAAAATAAAACCCGAGCTTTTTGAAATTAAACCCAAGCTTTTTGAAATAGAACCCGAGCTTTTTGAAATAAAACTCGAGCTTTTTGAAATAAAAACCCGCGCTTTTTGAAATAAAACCTGAGCTTTTGGATATATAACCCGCGCTTTTTAAATAAAACCTGAGCTTTTTTAAACAAAACCCGAGCTTTTTTAAATAAAACTCGAGCTTTTTGAAATAAACCCGAGCTTTTTTAAATAAAACTCGAGCTTTTTGAAATAAAACCCGAGCTTTTTGGAATGTAACCCGAGCTTTTTGGAATGTAACCCGATCTTTACGAAATGTAACCCGATCTTTACAAAATGTAACCCGAGCTTTTTGGAAATGTAACCCGAGCTTTTTGAAATGTAACCCGAGCTTTTTGAAATGTAACCCGAGCTTTTCGAAATGTAACCCGAGCTTTTCGAAATGTAACCCGAGCTTTCGAAATGTAACCCGAGCTTTTCGAAATGTAACCCGAGCTTTTCGAAATGTAACCCGAGCTTTTCGAAATGTAACCCGAGCTTTTTGAAATATAACCCGAGCTTGTCAAAATAAAGCCTGAGTTTTTTAATTATAAAGTAAAAAAGATATAGTCTCACCAGCACTTATTAATGTGGTGCAAGTTTTGCTTCTAATCATTTTCCAGTGCTGTCATTTTCAAAAATTATCACTCTGTATGTTGTAGCTTTGGGTATTATATTTGCACTTTATCATTGTGACTGTATGTGTTTTTAAATGTATTTTCAGCCTGAAGATGTTTGTAAATCAAAATATTGCTTTTTTATAGACTACAGAGTTAGTGAATTATTCAACTATTGACAATAAATCAATAAAAATATGCAAAGTGAATTTCTTACCATTGTTCTTCCAATGATGTTCTTGAAAGGTTTTTAATGTTGAAAAGTTAAATAATAAATGATCTAGTTTCTCACACTTGCCCAGATGTATTTAGTAATGTCTCCCAACCTTGTGTTAATGATTGATTAATTTCAGAATCATCCAATAATGGAAATGAAGTGAACAGCTCTTAATTCCCCCTAATTCTTATTCACATCCTGATAAACGCTTAGACTTGTTCAGTAAATCTGTTTCATTTAACTGTCAAAATTCAATATGATGCTCCCATCAAAAACAGCCCAGAGTCAATAAAACTTTGGAAACTCAGTAAGTGAGTCTAGATTTGCTTGAGTCTGATGCTAGAGACAATAGTTACTTTTCATGCAATTCACCCAATGAAGCCTTTGCTGATACCTCAAGTAAATTAAGACCTGTCATGTTGAAATGTGAAGTATTTAATTCTTATGATTCAATACTATTGCTTTGGGTTGATTATCAGACATTTCTTTCATTCCCATAACAAGGTGTCTTCTAGGTAGTAATAAGTAAAAAAATTTGATAAGCAGCAAAAAAGAAAGTAGTAATGAAATTTGCCTTGAGGGTTTATTTTACCTGTCAGGGTTGTAAAAAATTGTGAAGCGGGATAATTCACTGAAAATGGAACGTAAAGTAAATATGCACATAGAGTTTGAAGATTGATTTTCAAAAATTCTTTTCTCTCAGAATCAGATATTTGCTGCAGTTTGTGGGAAATGGTCTTGTAAGAGGATTGGACAATTCCCCGGTGTCTACTAATTTCCAGTCAGTTTATTTTTTGCATATGATCTGTTCTCATTGTTGAAAAATGAGACAGGGTCTTGGCCAAAGATTTGTTAAGGTCTGTTTGGGAAGGGGTACATAAAAATTGGGTATTTTTTGCAATTATGCATTGGACGCTTCATTTAGTAATAAGTTTCTAATTTAGTATTTTATGTATTAATCAACTTGAAATTTTTTGAACACATGCTATGGTATGTTATTATTGACTCAAAACTACTCATTATAGGATGATTTCTTACATCCTGCACATTTGGACGAGATTCATTTTGTAAAAATTCGGAAGTCATTTTTTGCTGTTAAAGGTTGTAAAAAGTATTAAAATTTGGAACGGAAATATAAGAAGAAACCCAGCATAATGTTGTTTGAATTGTTTTGATGATTCCGGGCAAATGTAAAATTTAGAAATGAATTCTTTTCCAATGAGGAACATATAACACTATATTTATAATCAGAAATTACTTTCCAGGTTTATTGCGTGTGGAATCAATTTGAAAATTTTAATTTTGCCTTTGAATAAGGATAAACATTAAAACTTATCATGGGAAATGATATCAAAGATGCCAATTTCCAACTGCATTCAGTAGGCAAAAAGCATAAAGTTGTTGAAAAGTACTGTGAAAATGTGATGCTGGTCAGTGATTGCACACGTAAAACTTTTCATACCAGAGTGAATAACATATTACGCTGTGATGGCTCTCTTTGCAGTACCTAACCTCAGAGGCTAGGAATTATTGCACAAAGGCCTGACTGGCCTATCCGCCGTTTATTTAGAATTTAACAATCCATGAAAACTTTCCTGTGAAGGTAAAAGCGGCATGAATCTCGATCCTATTTAGATGTCCTAAATGTCCTGGTCATTCTTTATTTAGTATGATATGGGTATGGTGTAGTAAAAAGGTTTTTACAAACAAAGCTGCATTCTTCTTGCAATTAGGCAGTTTCCAAAATGGGGGAGCGCGTTTGATTTTGATTTATCACACACAATTACATGCTCTATTTAATTTCTATTTAATTTCAGCGATGTGTGGGTGTCAGTCCGCACGTCACCAGCTCACCATGACGTCATGACGGTGGTGTTGCCTAGGAAATATCCTACTCTGTGTTAGGACAAGCTCGTCTACAGATGAAAATCTCTTTCAAGGAGCATTCCACCTGTGAGTTAGTATAAGGTTCGTGTAAGCTTACACAGTTCTTTTCGTTTCATTAACTAATATCTTTCCCCTCAGGGGGATGCAACTATTGTATCTATGAGAATTAGCACCCCCATGGGGAAAAGGTGTGAGGGCACAACTGAGAGTTATGTAGGCCTTTTTTTATTGGAATAGAATTTTTTTTGTTATGTTATGGACCACCAGTTTTTGGTTCACTGCTGCCCTGTTTCTCTGCACCTACTACTGGCATCTTCAACTTATATCTTGTTTCATGAACTTTTTTTTCAACTTACTGTTTCCATGCCCCTTCTGCATAGATTCCGGGTTCCCTTATCTCAATACTAAATGGTGCCTCCCTCCCTCTCTTCGAAACGATCTTTTTAGCGGTGGGGGAGGCTTAAACTAACATGTTATCTAGCTGATATCTTGAATGGCATTCCATTATAGTAATACCCCGCCGGGGGAGACGACTATTGTATCTATGGGGATTAGCTCTTCCAAGGGGAAAAAGTGAGGGCCCGAGCTAAAAGCTAGTTAGGCCTTCAGTTTGTTGAACTAAAATGCTTTTGTTATGTTAAGGTCCTTCTTTTTTCGGTTCACTGCTGTTCTGTTTTTCAGCTCCTACTACTCTCTTCTTGAACCTCGATCTTTTTTCATGAGCTTCATACTCAACTTATTGTTTCTATGCCCCTTCGGCATAGATTCCTCGTTCCCTTGACTCCATACTAAATGGTGCCTTCTTCCTTCCTCTCTTTGCATCGCATAAATATGGCTGCGGATAAGAAGGCTTAAACAAACTAATAATCATCTTTCGTCATGGTAATGCAAATAAAGGGATTTATTTATACTAATTTGTTGTAACAATGACTGGCAGATTGGTTGCAACATTTGAAAACGTATTAGCATTGCAGTGGGCAGAATCGATAATTAAATGCTAATATGAATAATCTGTTTTTTCGTTCAACAATTGGTTATTCTTCAGTATATTTGAGCATTGCATGGACGTCAGTCCTCAATGTTACGTTTTAATATCAGTTTGTTTTATTCACACATCATTTTCTTCAAATTTAACAAGCCAAATTGGTTCAAAGTTTCCTATAAAAATAAATTATCAATAAATTAACGCTCAGCTATCCAATAGGTTACCGATACCAAGTTTTGTATTCAGGGTTAAGGTAATCGACTTATTCTCCGATGGCAGCCAAAGCCTGATGGGCCAAATGTTGAGATCACAATTAAAGCTAGCTTGGCTTGCTCCAAACACAGTCATTCAGCAAGTGGTAATTTATGTTATTTGGTTTTCACTTGCACAGGTAATATTTACTAATAAATTTTATTCATCAGATGCATTAGCTGGAGTCGGGTATGATGAAGATAAGAACCTGAAGGCGTCAGGCATCCAAGGGGTCCTGCTTCGTTGCAACGATTGAGCTGGCTCAGAGACGACGGATTGAATCAGAAAAGTGGCCGGACAAAACCAGTGCACTTCCTCAAAGGCTACTTGCTTCTTCATCGCTTACTTTGACCGCCTCTCAGTCCCTTATTTGCCTAGCTCCGTCAGGTCATGATGCTCCTTCCTCAAGCTGGGTTTAGATGGAGGGTGCTTTTCTCGGGGCAACGCCCCTTCTCCCTCCCCGCCTCTTCAAAGAACCCCTAACCCACCATCTAATGTCTCCCACCCGTTCCCCATGCGTGCTGTCGCTGCCAACCTTCATACTGGAAAAACTGAAAGGCAACTGACAGTGTTGCCAATTTAGCGGATTTCCAGCTAGTTCTCGAGTATTGAGATATCATCTAGCTCCTAAAAATCACTATCTAGCTCCTGGCGGAAAAACCATAGTATTTGAAGTACGGTTTGGCTCTAATTTACCTACTTTCCTATTATAGGCGCAATTATTTATACCTATAGAAAAATGTATTCAACTAATGATGTAACAATTTCTAGCGGTCAAGTTCAGTACATGTAACGTTTTTTCGGCGACATCATTCCATGCCAGCAGCAGCCATTCATGTGTTGGTTGTGGTGAGTAGCGTGTGGGGTAGAGAGTGCGGCGTAATCACTTGTGCTTAAGCATGATACTTCCGGAAAAGTTGGAAATCTTTTCCTGAATGTTGAGGCTGCCTACAATGCAAATGCATTTTGGGACTATTGTAAATGTACCATAAACGCAAAATTGTGTGCCCTGGAAAATTTGATGAGCCAAAAACACGATTAATTTTTCGCATGTTGCCTGGAGTGTTCGTCAGTCGAAAATCACAGCTTTTGAGGAAGACGCTACAGAGTGCAACAGAGGGTAAATTATGTTTGCATGTCGCAGAATATAGTTCCTCTGCGATTGCTGACCATCGGTCGTGAGTGTGCTGCAGTTCATTTACTGACTGTAAAACGGCACAGGGTATCAAACTTCATTTCAGCAAGTACAGGGAATTTTTTGTGAATGTTCTTGCACTTCATTTTGTAAGTAAACTGTGTGCTGATATCTCAGCATACTGATTGTAAAGCAGAACCGGGTATCAAACTTCATTTCAGCAAGTACAGGGAATTTTTTGTGAATGTTCTTGCACTTCATTTTGTAAGTAAACTGTGTGCTGATATCTCAGCATACTGATTGTAAAGCAGAACCGGGTATCAAACTTCATTTCAGCAGTTACAGGGAATTTTTTGTGAATGTTCTTGCACTTCATTTTGTCAGTAAGCTGTGTGCTGATATATATGTGAAAAGTGGAACCCACTAATTGCTGAAAGCACTGATACATCAGATAATAAATTACCTGGTGAGGTATTTTAGCAAACCATTGAGAAAGGATGTTTCGACGCAACTCGGTCTGATGCTTGTGCCACTCAATTCAATGGTCAGTATCTAATGCTTGAGCAGAAGCTCCGCTAAGAAATGTAGATTTTATTATTGAATAAACCTATAATTGGTTCCCTCAATCAGCTAAAAGGCAAGCGACTTGTTCTGCCATAACTACAATACGAAAAATAAAAAGCAATGAAGTAGCGTGAAACAAACTGAGATTGTTACAGTCGAAGAATATTGAATCCCCGACAGAACTTTAGGTAGAAGTAACTGAATCTAACAATGCTGCAGGCAACAATCCATTCAATCACGTTTCTCCATAGCAATGAATTTATTAGCATTGCCACGCTCAATCGCCGATGAAGAAACACTTTATTATTTAATCAATTCCCCTCAGGGGGATACAAGTATTTTATCTGTGGGAATTAGCGCTTCCCGGGTGACTATGTGAGGACCTGAGCTAAAGGTTAGGTAGGCTTCCTTTTTGTTGAAATAGAATAGGTTTTTGTTTTGTTACGGACCTTTTTTTTCGGTTCACTGCTGTCCTGTTTTTCAGCACCTACTACTTTCTTCTTGAACTTTTTCTTTTTTCACGACCTGCTTTCTTAGCTTCCTGTTTCTGTGCACCTTGTACATAGATTCCGCGTTCCCTCAACTTCATACTAAACGGTGCCTTCCTCCTTCCTCTCTTAGAACATCTTTGTCGTGCAGTTAGGGGAGGCTAAAACTTTCTTATATAATAATAATAATTTAATCAATTTAGTCCATACTTGCAAGTAACTTTTAATATGATTAACGTGCTATGCTGACTTATTATTTTTTGTAATTTACTGTCTAAACAAAATATATCATTCAACAATTATCTAGCGGATTTCTGTTAGAAATCTAGCTCCTTGCTGCGCTATAGAGTTGGCAACACTGTGACTGACTTGGCAGTCTTAATAGTAGGGTGTATCTGCCAGTTGTTCATTTAATTCAAAAGTACGTACCTGTTAACAATCGTAACACAAAATTTTCGCTGTTATGCTATTATTAACACAGGATGACTCGTGAAAGGACTTGGATATAATTTGTGTAACTAATTTCTGTAATTCTTGAATTCTTCACGAATGCGTTGACGTTCTTGTGCCGGCCTCCGTGGAATACTTTGCAGGTTAATAACATGAGGTATTATCGGCATTACAAAAATTTCTGTGGCTGGAATGTCAAAAAACGGATGCCGAAATAACATATGCATCAACGAATTGAGTTCATTTGGAACTAGTTGTTCCCTACGGAGGATACAATCATTGTATGTATGGGAATTAGCGTTCCTAGGGGGAAGATGTGAGGGCCCGAGCTAAGAGTTAGGTGGGCCTTCTTTTTGTTGACATAAAAGGTTTTTTTGATATGTTAAAGCCGACCTCTTTCGGTCCACTGCTGTCTTGTTTTTCAGCACGTACTACTTTCTTCAACTTTTGTCTTGTTTCATGAACTTCTTTCTAAACTTACTGTTTCTATGCCCCTTCTATATAGATTCCGCAATCCCTATTATCCATACTAAATGGTGCGTTCCTCTTTCCTCTCTTCGATACCCTTTTTTTGTTGCGGTTAGGGAATCTAAAACTAAACTATTATCAAATCTGGTCTTGAACTAGTCTTTACTGATAGTACTAACTTGATGTCGGATCTGTTATCTATTTCTGGTACCAAAAAGGGCCCCACTGTTTTTCGCTTTTGTCTTCGGATTTCATTTGTGTTTTATTGAACATAAGGGATCGGCATTACGAAAATTTCTGTGGCAGGAATGTCAAAAAACGGATGTGAAAATAATATTTTCATTCATGAATTAACGAGTTCGTTAGATACTAGCACTTACTGATCGTTCTGATTTGATGTGGCATCTGTTCATCTATTTTTGGTACCAAAAAGAACCCAAAGTATGTTGTATTTTTTCTACGTATTTTATTTTCGTTTAATCGAACAGGATGTATCGGCATTACATTTCTGTGCCTAATAGCACCAGTTTTATGGGAAAGTTCCATTTGAAAAATTTCAGTTGTTCATTTGTTTATGATGTGAATATCGAGTAAATTAAGAATCCTATAGAGGAACAAACGTGGAGCCGCATTGCAGCGGGAGGTGGAGGGTAACTTCTTCTGAAAAGATATGGCTGTGGAGGATAATTCCGCCCTCTGCTACTTGCGACTCGATAGCATTAGTGCGGGCCCTGTCGTCTCATCCCGTTTAAAGGACTAAGATGTGTAGTGGTTGAGAGGGCTTGTCATAGTAGATATTTGATGTTTAAGAATGGAAGGGTGCAAATTGAATTAAAAATTGGTAAAATTTTCTTAGTAATCGGTTGCTTGACGAATCCTTTTATGGTGGCGGTTAATTTTAAATGAAGGTTATATACGTATTGTTTGTAGTGGTGAATCTTACAAAAACGTGTGATGAAATTCTTTGCGTGCCGAAGATATTTTTGTAAGAACTTATTTTAATAGTCAAATGACGGCTGTTGAAAATGAAATAAATATATGTGTTGAAAAATCTCATTTCTGTAATGTTTTAACCTATTTATAAATCAGTGGCGTTTTTGAAATAAATATATTGTACTGTGAGACTTATCGTAATTGTCTCGTGTTCTTCGATGAAGATGACAATTTGAGCCTTCTTACTGTAGCATTCATCAGCATTGCAACTATTTTTTCTACTAATGCATTGTTACTTGTTGCAATAGGCTTCACCCTGTAATACTAATCTGTTCAATTATCGCAATTTGCAAGAAACTTGCGGAAATATATGGACAGTGTTTAACATATATGTTGAATTAAATCAAGTTATTTCAGAATTTTTGTGCAGTGTTCAAATTTGCGGTAATTGGACAGACGCATTTCACGAGGTGTGGCCCATTTTTTTGGGAGCAATTCGCTATTTTTGGGACAAATCGTTGCACTGCTTATGAATTTCCTGGAATATAGTGGTTAGAGTAGCGATTTATAACGTTGAATCAACGGTAATTATCGTGAGTTTTGAACGAAGACCGACTATAATAATCGTTTAACTGCCGGTAATTGACTGGTTAATATCGTCGGTCTTCGTCCAAAATTCACGATAAAAACCGGTAATTTAACGTAAATCGGACGATAATAGGGACATTCGCGACACTAATTCTGACGATATATCGTCGGTTTATAGGAAGAAGAAGATGATAATTACTGGTAAATTCGGACGTAAATTTTCGTCGGTCAGACGAACAATTTCTGACTAGCCCAAAACGCGCAATTCAGCTCTGTTGACCGTGGAATCGGCTAAATATGCACTTTTCACCTCTGTCGCCTGGGCAAACAGCAAGCGACGTGATTTCCACTGTATTCGACCTAGGAAAAAAGGTAATACGCCATTTCACCGCATTCGACCGAGGTAAGGCATAAAACGCGCTTTCTAGCTCTATCGATCGGGAATCGGCTAGATATGCACTTTTCACCTCTGTCGACTGGGCGAACGTAAAAGAACGTGATTTTCACCGCATTCGACCTAGGAAACCACCTAAGACGCGATTTTCACCGCATTTGACCTATGAATAGCCCAAAATGCGCATTTTTGCTCTGACGACTGTGGAAACGGCTCATGATACGCTTTTCACCTTGGTCGCCTGGGCAAACAGCAAAGGACGTGATTTTCACTATATGCGACCTAGGAAACAAGATAAGACGAAGTTTGCACCGCATTTGACCTAGGAATGGCCCAAAACGCGCATTTTCGCTCTGTCGACAGTATAATCGGCCAAATATGCACTTTTCACCTCTGTCGCCTGGGCAAACAGCAAACGACGTGATTTTCACTGTATTCGACCTAGGAAAAAAGATAATACGCCATTTCACCGCATTCGACCGAGGAAAGGCATAAAACGCGCTTTTCTGCTCTGCCGACCCTGGAATCGGCTCAATATGCACTTTTCATCTCTGTCGCCTGGGCAAATAGCAAACGACGTGATTTTCACAGTATTCGACCTAGGAAAAAAGAGCAGACGCGATTTTCGCCGCATTCGAACGAGGAAAGGCATACAACGCGCTTTTTAGCTCTGTCGACCGTGGAATCGGCTAAATATGCACTTTACACCTCCGTTGACTAGGAAACAGAAAAGAACGCGATTTTCACCTCATTCAACCTAGGGAACAATCCAAAACGCGATTTTAACCGCATTCGTCCCAGGAATGGCTCAAAATACGCAATTTAGCTCTGTCAACCGTGGAAAGCGGCTTAAGTTGCACTTTTCACCTCTGTCGCCTGGGCAAACAGCAAAGGACGTGATTTTCACTGTACTCGACCTAGGAAACAAGATTAGAGGTGATTTTCACCGCATTTGACCTAGGACTGGCCCAAAACGCGCATTTTAGCTCTGTCGACCCTGGACTCGGCTGAATATGCACTTTTCACCTCTGTCACCTGGGCATACGGCAAACCACGTGATTTTCACTGTATTCGACCTAGGAAACAAGATAAGACGCGATTTTCACCGCATTCGACTGAGGAAAGGCATAAAACGCGCTTTTTAGCTCTGTCGACCCTGGAATTGGCAAAATATGCATTTTTCACCTCTGTCGACTGGGCAAACGGGAAAGAACGCGATTTTCACCGCATTTGACCTAGGAATGGCCTAAAACGCGCATTTTAGCTCTGTCGAATAAGGAATTGGCTCATGATGCACTTTTCACCTTTGTCGCCTGGGCAAACAGAAGAGTACGTGATTTTCAATGTATTCGACCTAGGAAACCACCTAAGACGCGATTTTCACCGCATTTGACCTATGAATTGCCCAAAACGCACATTTTTGCTCTGACGACTGTGGAAACGGCTCATGATACGTTTTTCACCTTGGTCGCCTGGGCAAACAGCAAAGGACGTGATTTTCACTATATTCGACCTAGGAAACAAGATAAGAGGCGGTTTGCACCGCATTTGACCTAGGAATGGCCCAAAACGCGCATTTTAGCTCTGTCGACCGTGGAATCGGCTAAATATGCACTTTTGACCTCTGTCGCCTGGGCAAACAGCAAACGACGTGATTTCCACTGTAATCGACCTAGGAAAAAAGATAATACGCCATTTCACCGCATTCAACCGAGGAAAGGCCTACAACGCGCTTTTTAGCTCTGTCGACCGTGGAATCGGCTAAATATGCACTTTTCACCTCTTTCGCTTGGGCAAACAGCAAACGACGTGATTTTCACTGTATTCGACCTAGGAAACAAGATAAGACGCGATTTTCAACGCATTCGACCGAGGAAAGGCACAAAACGCGCTTTTTTAGCTCTGTCGACCTTGGAATCGGCTATATATGCACTTTTCACCTCTGTCGACTGGGCAAACGGAAAAGAACGCGATTTTCACCGCATTCGACCTAGGAAACAAAACACGACGCGATTTTCACCGCATTTGACCTAGGAATGGCCCAAAACGCGCATTTTAGCTCTGTCGGATGTGGAATCGGCTCATGATGCACTTCTCACCTTTGTCTCCTGGGCAAACAGCAAAAGACGTGATTTTCACTGTATTCAACCTAGGTAACAACATAAGACGCGATTTTCACCGCATTTGACCTAGGAATGGCCCAAAACGCGCATTTTAGCTCTGTCGATCGTGGAATCGGCAACATATGCACTTTTCACCTCTGTCGCCTGGGCAAACAGCAAACGACGTTATTTTCACTGTATTCGACCTAGGAATCAAGATAAGAAGTAATTTTCACGGCATTCGACCGAGGAAAGGCATATAACGCACTTTTCAGCTCTGTTGAACGTGGAATCAGCTAAATATGCAGTTTTCACCTCTGTCAACTGGGCAAACGGAAAAGATGGCAATTTTCACCGCATTCGATCTAGGAAACTACCTACGACGCAATTTTCACCGCATTTGACTTAGGAATGGCCCAAAAACGCGCAGTTTAGCTCTGTCGACCGTGGAATTGGCTCATGATGCACTTTTCACCTCTGTCGCCTGGGCAAACAACAAACGACGTGATTTTCACTCTATTCGACCTAGGAAACAAGATAAGACGCGATTTTCACCGCATTCGACCGAGGAAAAGCATAAAACGCGCTTTCTAGCTCTGTCGACCGTGTAATCGGCTAGATATGCACTTTTCAACTCTGTCGACTGGGCAAACGGAAAAGAACGTGATTTTTACCGCATTCGACCTAGGAAACTACCTAAGACGCGATTTTCACCGTATTTGACCTATGAATAGCCCAAAACGCGCATTTTTGCTCTGACGACTGTGGAAACGCTCATGATACGTTTTTCACCTTGGTCGCCTGGGCAAACAGCAAAGGACGTGATTTTCACTATATTCGACCTAGGAAACAAGATAAGAGGCGGTTTGCACCGCATTTGATCTAGGAATGGCCCAAAACGCGCATTTTAGCTCTGTCGACCGTGGAATCGGCTAAATATGCACTTTCACCTCTGTCGCCTGGGCAAACAGCAAACGACGTGATTTCCACTGTAATCGACCTAGGAAAAAAGATAATACGCCATTTCACCGCATTCGACCGAGGAAAGGCATACAACGCGCTTTTTAGGTCTGTCGACCGTGGAATCGGCTAAATATGCACTTTTCAACTCTTTCGCCTGGGCAGACAGAAAACGACGTGATTTTCACTGTATTCGACCTAGGAAACAAGATAAGACGCGATTTTTCAACGCATTCGACCGAGGAAAGGCACAAAACGCGCTTTTTAGCTCTGTCGACCTTGGAATCGGCTATATATGCACTTTTCACCTCTGTCGACTGGGCAAACGGAAAAGAACGCGATTTTCACCGCATTCGACCTAGGAAACAAAACACGACGCGATTTTCACCGCATTTGACCTAGGAATGGCCAAAAACACGCATTTTAGCTTTTTCGACCGTTGAATCTGCTCAAGATGCACTTTTCACCTCTGTCGCCTAGGCAAACCGCAAAGGACGTGATTTTCTCTGGATTCGACCTAGCAAACAAGGTAAGACGCGATTTTCACCGCATTCGACCTAAGGATGGCCCAACACGTGCATTTTAGCTCTGTCGACCGTGGAATCGGCTCAAGATGCACTTTTCACCTCTGTCGCCTTAGCAAACGGCAAAGGACGTGATTATCTTTGTATTCGAACTAGGAAACAAGATAGGGCGCAATTTTCACCGCATTCGACCGAGAAAAGTCATATAACGCGGATTTTAGCTCTGATGACCGTATAATCGGCTAAATATGCACTTTACACCTCTGTCGACTAGGCAAACGGAAAAAAAACGCGATTTTCACTGCATTCAACCAAGGAAACAAGATACGACGCGATTTTCACCGCATTAGACCAAGGAATGCCCAAAACGCGCATTTTAGCTCTGTGGACCGTGGAAGCGGCTCATGTTGAACTTTTCACCTCTTTCGCCTGGGCAAACAGCAAAGGACGTGATTTTCACTGTATTCGACCTAGGAAACAAGTTAAGACGCGATTTTCACCGCATTCGACCGTGGAAAGGCATAAAACGCGCTTTTTAGCCCAGTCGACCGTGGAATCGGCTAAATATGCACTTTTCACCTCTGTCGCCTGAGCAAACATCAAATGACATGATTTTCACTTTATTCGACCGAGGAAACAACCTAAGACGCGATTTTCACCGCATTCGACCAGGGAAAGGCAGGAAAACGCGCTTTTTAGCTCTGTCGACCTTATAATAGGCTAAATATGCATTTTTCACCTCGGTCGACTGGGCAAACGGAAAAAAATGCGATTTCCACTGCATTCAACCTAAGAAACAAGATACGACGCGATTTTCACCGCATTCGAAAAGGGAATCCCAAAACGCGCATTTTAGCTCTGCCGACCACGGAAATCGGCTCATGATACACTTTTCACATCTGTCGCCTTGGCAAACGGCAAAGGACGTGATTTTCACTGTATTCGACCTAAAAAAACAAGATAAGACGCGATTTTCACCGCATTCAACCTAGGAATGGCCCATAACGCGCATTTTAGCTTTTTCGACCGTGGAACCGGCTCTAGTTGCGATTTTCATCGCTGTCGCATTGACAAACAGCACAGGACGTGATTTTCACGGTATTCGACCTAGGAAACAAGATAAGACGCGATTTTCACCGCAATCAACCAAGGAATTGCCCAAAACGCGCATTTTAGCTTTATCGACCGTGGACTCTGCCCAAGATGCGCTTTTCACCTCAGTCGCCTAGGCAAACCGCAAAGGAATCGGTTTTTCACCGTATTCGACCTAGGAAACAAGAAAAGACGCGATTTTCACCGCATTCGACCTAGGAATGGCCGGAAACGTGTATTTTAGCTCTGTCGGCCGTGGAATCGGCTCAAGATGCACTTTTCACCTCTGTCGCCTGGGCAAACAGCATATGACGTGATTTTCACTGTATTCGACCTGGGAAACAAGATAAGATGCGATTTTCCCCGCATTCGACCTAGGAAAGGCCCAAAACACGCATTTTAGCTCTGTCGACCGTGGAATCGGCTCAAGATGCACTTTTCACCTCTGTCGGCTGGGCAAACAGCAAACGACCTGATTTACACTGGATTCGAACTAGGAAACAAGATAATTCGCGGTTTTAACCGAATTCGACCGAGGAAAGGCATAAAACGCGCTTTTCAGCTCTGTCGACCGTGGAATCGGCCAAATATGCGCTTTTCACCTCTGTCGACTGGGAGAACGGAAAAGAACGCAATTCTCACCGCATTCGACCGAGGAAACAACCTAAGGCGCGGTTTTCACCGTATTTTACCTAGGAATGGCCCAAATCGCGCATTTTAGCTCTGTCGACCGGGGAATCGGCTCATGATGCAACTTTCAGCTCTATTGCCTGGGTAAACAGCAATAGACGTGATTTTCACTGTATACGACCTAGGAAGCAACCTAAGACGCAGTTTTCAAAAGGAATGGCCCAAAACGCGTATTTTAGGTTTTGTCGACCATGGAATCGGCTCAATTTGCACTTTTCACCTCTGTCGCCTGGGCAAACAGCAAACGAGGTGATTTTCACTGCATTCGACCGAGAAAACAGGAGCAGACGCGATTTTCGCCGCATTCTACCGACGAAAGGCATAAAACGCGCCTTTTAGCTCTGTCGACCGTGGAATCGGCTAAATATGCACTTTTCACCTCTGTCGACTAGGCAAACAGAAAAAGAACGCGATTTTCACCGCATTCGACCTAGGAAACTATCCAAGACGCGATTTTCACCGCATTCGACCTAGGAGTGGCTCAAAACACGCATTTTAGCTCTGTGGACCGTGGAAGCGGCTCATGTTGTACTTTTCACCTCTGTCGACTGGGCAAACAGCTAAGGACGTGATTTTCACTGTATTCGACCTAGGAAACAAGAAAGACGCGATTTTCACCGCATTTGATCGTGGAAAGGCATAAAACGCGCTTTTAAGCCCTGTCCACCGTGGAATCGGCTAAATATGCACTTTTCACCCCTGTCGACGGGGCAAACGGAAACAAACGCGATTTTCACCGCATTCTACCTAGGAAACAACCTAAGACGCGATTTTCATGGCATTTGACCTAGGAATGACCTTAAACGCGCATTTTAGCTGTGTCGACTGAGTAAACGGCTCATGATGCACTTTTAACCTCTGTCGCCTGGGCAAACAGCAAAGGACTTGATTTTCACTGTATTCGACCTAGGAAACAATCTAAGACTTGATTTTCACCGCATTTGACCTAGGAATGGCCCATAACGCGCATTTTAGCTTTGTCGACCGTGGATCGGCTAAATCTGTACTTTTCACCTCTGTCGCCTGGGCAAACAGCAATCGACGAGATTTACACTGTATTCGACCTAGGAAACAAGGTAATTCGCGGTTTTCACCGCATTCAACCGCGGAAAGGCATAAAACGCGCTTTCTAGCTGTCGACCATGTAATCGGCTATATATGCACTTTTCAACTCTGTCGACTGGGCAAACGGAAAAACAAGCGATTTTCCCCGCATTCGACTTAGGAAACAACCTAGGACGCGATTTTTAACGCATTCGACCTAGGAATGGCCCAACACACGCGTTTTAGCTCTGTCGACCGTGCAATCGGCTAAATATGCACTTTTCACTTCTGTCGCCTGGGCAAACAGCAAGCGACGTGATTTTCACTGTATTCGGCCTAGGAAACAAGATATGACGCGATTTTCACCGCATTCGACCGAGGAAAAGCACAAAACGCGCCTTTCAGCTCTGTCGACCATGGAATCGGCTTAATATGCACTTTTCACCTCGGTCGACAAGGCAAACGGAAAAGAACGCGATTTTCACCGCATTCGACCTAGGAAGCAACCTATGACGCGATTTTCACCGCATTTGACCTATGAATGGCCCAAATGCGTATTTATGCTCTGCCAACTGTGGAATCGGCTCATTATACACTTTTCACCTTTGCCGTCTGGGCAAACAGGAAAGGACGTAATTTTACCTGTATTCGACCTAAGAAACAAACTAAGACGCGATTTTCACAGCATTTGACCTAGGAATAGCACAAAAAGCGCTTTTTAGCTCTGTCGCCCTTGGAATCCGCTAGATATGCACTTTTCACCTCGGTCGCCTGGACAAAAAGCAAACGACGTGATTTTCCCTGTATTCGACCTAAGAAACATGATAATACGTGATTTTCACCGCGTTCGACTGAGGAAAGGCATAAAACGCGCTCTTCAGCTCTGTCGACCGTGGAATCGGATAAATATGCACTTTTCAACTCTGTCGACTGGGCGAACGGAAAAGCAATCGATTTTCGCCGCATTCGACTTAGAAAACAACATAGGACGCGATTTTCACCGCATTCGACCTAGAAATGGCCCAACACACGCGTTTTAGCTCTGTCGACCGTGGAATCGGCTGAAGTACACTTTTCACCTCTGTTGCCTGGGTAAAATGTAAAGAACGCGATTTTCACCGCATTCGACCTAGGAAACAACCTAGGACGCGGTTTTCATCGCATTCGACCGAGGAAAGGCATTAAACGCGCATTTTAGCTCTGTCGACTGTGTCACGAGACGACTTCGGTCCTGTCCCTCATTAGTTTGCACTAACAAGGAACCGAACGCTCGTTTTGAGGAATTGGCTCACCTCCATGAAGTACACAGAAAACACAAGAAAACTCATGGGCAAGCCCAAAGCAAAATAATTAACATTAGAGTATATACTAAAAACAAAATGTTACTCACCGATGACAGATGACCCAACTTACTTAGCGCATTTTCTGAGCGCACTCGTGATGTTGCTAGCTGTTGCTTCTAATATTGGGTATAATACACAGGGTGAAATTCGCTAACATTTATGATTTCGGCCATACGTTATGCAAGATCGACAAATGTACGCACAATGAATGTTATTAGGATTGATACAAATTAAGTAATGGAATCTAGAAACTGCATACGCCAAAAGTTTACATCAGAGAATTATTCTGAATGATTCGCTTTGGCTGGCCAGCCACCCCCATAAGTTTACAAGAGCTACACATGAGACATGTCTATTCTGGTCTATTTTATCTCAGATATTCCAGCAGCACAGTAGGAGATCGGCCCTTCAACCCCCAAAATCATTCGTCCGCGACTTGCTTCAGTTCAAATGCCTGTCTTATGCACTGTTCAGAAAATGTCTAGTGATGAGGTTATACTACTCATTCCGCTTCAGTATATTAACACGTTGATCTCCTTTTCATCCGAGAAGATCAATCCTCAGATAAATCCTTCCCGCCTGTTAAGACAAAAATTTAACTTGTTACTTTTTAATCGTGCCAATGACGTTCCCTCAAAATATCTCAATCTTTACTTCACTGAATGGCATTGAATTTTCACAATATTCATTTCAAAAATATCTTTTCCAAAAGGAAATTACATCTCTCTTACCCTCCCCTCTAATGTGGCATCTCCATGTTCCATTAAATGACTCCTACGATTCGGTTGGGTTTGGTGACATCCCCTCTGCACATAAAAGGAGAACATTCACTCTAATGAAAAAGCAGAGATATTTTTGATGAGTTCAACTATCTTTATTTTGAATACACTGTCACATTATCTCAGATTGGTATTTTTCTTTTAGAGTCACTTTATCTCCATCACTTCCTATATACAACACGTACTCTCTCCGACGATCCTCGGCGATAAACTGAAATTATTTCTTTAGCTTCTACCAAAATGTCTGGCGAGAGCGATTTTCTACTTTTTGTACCGCCAATCAACAGTTTCTAAGTCCACACGTAATGCTCGAAGCTCCGCCTGTGCGTTGCTTTTGCTGTCTTATACGTGTTTTTCACCCCTTCGAATTTCCCCTTCCTGTTATAACTGCTCCTTATTGGCTAAAGCCCTTTTGCCCAGAACGCATGAAGTCCCGCCCCATCCAAGTCTTGAAATATCAAAACCGTTGCTATGCCACCCTCTTAGCTTAAGTGTAGCGCCATATGTCTATCAACCCTGCGGCGGTGTTTCTCACTGTGTCGGCATTTTCGAACACCTCAAGAGGGTCGCTGATTGAGTTTCTCGTCCCAAGGGCAGACCTAGGCCACTCGAAGATTGCTTACACACCACAAAATTCTCGCTAACTCAATGTAAACACACATCGCAAGAACCAACACCGCTTTTCGCTACATATAACATTTGTCGAGCCCAAAAATACAGCCATAACATACAGGCATGTAACATACATGTTGAAGCGACCCATCTGTACTGCTGGAATTTACTAAGGTATTTCAATGAACAAATTTTAAGTAAGCACAAAATTTATTAAACACAATTAAAATTGATTACACACAATAAAATTTTTCCTAATTCTCAGTTTTAATTCACAAAATTACTCATTCTTAACAACTGTGGAATCGGCTCATGATGAACATTTCACCTCTGTCGCCTGGGCAAACAGCAAACGACTTGGTTATCACTGTATTCGACCTAGGAAACAACCTAAGACGCGATTTTCACCGCATTTGTCCTAGGAATGACCCAAAACGCGCATTTCAGCTCTGTCGACCTTGGAATCGGCTAAATATGCACTTTTCACCTCTGTCGCCTGGGCAAACAGCAAAGAACGTGATTTTCACTGTATTCGACCTAGGAAACAACCTATGGCGCGATTTTCACCGCATTTGACATAGGAATGGCCCGAATCGTGCATTTTAGCTCTGTCGACCGTGGAATCGGCTCAATATGCACTTTTCACCTCTGTGACCTAGGAAACAAGAGCAGACGCGACTTTCGCCGCATTTGACTGAGGAAAGGCATAAAACGCGCTTTTTAGCTCTGTCGACCGTGGAATCGGCTAAATATGCACTTTTCACCTCTGTCGATTGGGAAACAGAAAAGAAAGCAATTTTCACCGCATTCGACCTAGGAAATAATCCAAGACGCTATTTTAACCGCATTCGACCTAGGAATGGCTCAAAACACGCATTTTAGCTCTGTCGACAGTGAAAGCGGCTCAAGTTGCACTTTTCACCTCTGTCGCATGGGCAAACAGCAAAGGACGTGATTTTCACTGTATTCGACATCGGAAACAAGATAAGACTCGATTTTCACCGCATTTGACCTAGGAATGGCCCCAAAACGCGCATTTTAGCTCTTTCGACCGTGGAATCGGCTAAATATGCACTTTTCACCTCTGTCACCTAGGCAAACAGCAAACGACGTGATTTTCACTCTATTCGACCTAGGAAACAAGATAAGACTCGATTTTCACCGCATTCGACCGAGGAAAAGCATAAAACGCGCTTTCTAGCTCTGTCGACCGTGGAATCGGCTCATGATACACTATTCACCTTTTTTGCCTGGGCAAACAGCAAAGGACGTGATTTTCACTGTATCCGACCTAGGAAACAACCTAAGACGCGATTTTCACAGCATTTGACCTAGGAATGGCCCAAAACGCGCAATTTAGGGCTGTCGACCGTGGAATCGGCTAAAGATTCACTTTTCACCTCTGTCGCCTGGGTAAAATTTAAAGAACGTGATTTTCACCGCATTCGACCTACGAAACAACCTAGGACGCCATTTTCACCGCATTTGACCTAGGAATGACCCAAAAGCAGCATTTCAACTCTGTCGACCGTGGAATTGTCTATATATGCGCTTTTCACCTCTGTCGCCTGGGCAAATAGCATACGAGTGATTTTCACTGAATTCGACCTAGGAAACATGAGCAGACGCGATTTTCATCGTATTCGACTATGGAAATTCATAAAACGCGCTGTTTAACTTTGTCGACAGCGGAATCGGCTATATATGCACTTTTCACCTCTGTCGACTGGGCAAACGGAAACAACGCGATTTTCACCGCATTCGACCTAGGAAACAACACACGACGCGATTTTCACCGCATTCGACATAGGAATGGCCCAAAACCCCAAAACGCGCATTCTAGCTCTGTCGAATGTGGAATCGGCTCATGATGCACTTTTCACCTCTGTAGCCTGGGCAAACAGCAAACGACGTGATTTTTACTGTATTCGACCTAGGAAACAAGATTAGACGCGATTTTCACGGCATTCAACCGAGGAAAGGCATAAAACGCGCTTTTTAGCTGTCGACCGTGGAATCGGCTAAATATGCACTTTTCACCTCTGTCGACTGGGCAAACGGAAAAAAAGCGGTTTTCGCCGCATTCGATCTAGGAAACAACTTAGGACGCGATTTTCACCGCATTCGACCTAGGAATGGCCCAAAACACGCATTTTAGCTCTCTCGACCGTGGAATCGGCTATATATGCACTTTTCAAATCTGTCGCCTGGGTAAGTGGAAGAGAACGCGATTTTCACCGCATTCGACGTAGGAAACAACCTAGGACGCGATTTTCACCGCATTCGACCGAGGAAAGGCATAAAACGCGCTTTCTAGCTCTGTCGACCATGGAATCGGCTGCATATGCATTTTTCACCTATGTCGCCTGGGCAAACAGCAAACGACGTAATTTTCATTGTATTCGACCTAGGAAACAAGTTAAGACGCGATTTTCACCACACTCGAAAGAGGAAAGGCATGAAACGCGTTTTTCTGCTCTGTCGACCTTGGAATCGGCCAACTATGCACTTCTCACCTCTGTCGACTGGGCAAACGGAAAAGAACGCGATTTTCACCGCATTCGACCTAGGAAACAACCTAAGACGCGATTTTCACCGCTTTTGACCTAGTGTCGCGTCTTACAAGACGCAAAATTTTAAACATTTTTTTTACGGCAACATTTGGCGGATCCGCGCTTGTCCGCAAGACTGACACAGCGTTCTATTTGACTAAAGTGCGCGTGGAAGGAACTTATCCCGGATAATTTTAGGTTTTTGTGCACTTTGGTGGTGTGATTGTTGTGTCAGAAAACTATTAATTCAAAACGTGTTCTTGAACTAGCTATACTCGTCGATTCGACACTGTGTATCGTGTCTTTGATAGCGGTGAGCAGCCGGCTTCCAGAGCATTCAAGGATGGTCCTGGCAGCCGGCGAACCACCCACTTTGAGTCAGACTAGCCGTTGTGTTACTGTGAATTCTAGTGCTTCCTATAGCCAGTATGCAGCAGTGTAATGCTAGGAATAACAATCAAATTCCAAATTAACAATATTTTAGCAGACCACTGAATGTGTGAATTTTAGAAACTTATTCATTGAGTTTTACTCCTAATTTTGAGCTGAATGTTGAACTTCAGTTTAACCAATCATAAATGACGTGTTTAAGTATAAAAACATAGGATGTGAACTAGCAAATAGCAGATACTAGCAACTTCACAACTTAACCGTGCATAGCTCAAATTTTATTCAGAAACAAGAATATTTTTTTGTCAATATCTTGTTGGCTCCTCACCCACGAACTGTGCTGGACAAGTTGCGCCAGTCAGTAAGGTAGAAGCCTAGAGTTAAAGCATTTCAAAAAGCAGACTGGGAATATACCCAGAAAATTTATGCGACCACTCGCCCATGTGATTTTGTGTTTTCAGGGCGACGTTGGTCAATGTGTACTTGTTGCCCAAGGGACAGTTCACCTGTATTTAAATTGAGTAATTCAAAATCAGCGAGTCATTTCAAACTCTCTCAGTATTAGGCTGATCAATGAGATAGCCGTTTTTTGACAATAGGAAATTTTTTACAATGGCTGATCTGTTGTAACTTGAGTTCTTATTATTCTACAGCTGGAAAGGCTGCAGTACTAGTCTGCTGTTACTATTCTAGCTTGCCCCTGCATCAGAGACATAACCCTTTAAAAGTTCTCCCCTTCCACAGGTAGAGTAAAGAAAAACAAAATAGTCATTTTTTGTATGTTGAAATAGGCATTCAACGTGTTAGGGACCTTCCCCATCGTTTGTAAGTACTTCAGGGTGTAGTTAGGTTGTTCTACCAAGGTTGCGTCCAGTGCTATCGTAGCATTTGATTATGTAAACAGTCCAAAATAATTGAAGGCCGAGTTCCCGAAATTAAAATTAGTGTGCCAGTGTACTGTCCTCCTCTGACCAGAGTGCACATTTTTAATAGCTCAAAAATGTAATGGGAAGATAAGAAAGACTTCCATGTGTATGTTTATAAAATTGGATTTGCATTGTTGTGTGCTCGTTGCAAAGTATGAAACGTATTTCTTATCATGAAAGTCTGAAATTTTTTTTATATTCTGACTCAGATGTTGCCGTAGTTGTCATCAATGTGTGCGTGAGTAGGCTGTCCTCCTTTGGTCCTATGTGTGCATTACAAATGCGTATCCGCCAATGTGTTCTTTAGCTGGAGAGACTTATTTTTCTTCTCAGTCAATGCAACAGCCGTCTCATTGTGTTATGTCGTTGGCAGGACAATTGATCTCCTTCTATGTGTTGCTATTCTCCTATTGCAATTTCTCATTGCTAATCTCTTATCGACCTTCTCTTAGTGCTATTCTCTTAGTGCTATTTTCTTACTGCTGTTCTCTTAGTGCTATTTTTTTAGTGCTATTCTCTTAGTGCTATTCTCGTAGTGCAATTCTCTTAGTGCTATTCTCTTAGTGGTATTCTCTGGGACTGGAATTCTCGCTAACATGAATCGACTCGTGAACTTCCCAGACTCTTGAGACTGGCGAGATGTTTCTTTGTCATTAGGATATCATACCTAGTTCTAACATTATTTAGTTGTTCATCGTACCTTAGTCAGCTACTTCTCATCTACATTCGAGGTGTGAGTTTCATTTTATTGTGCGGCACTATATACCTTAATAATATATTGGTCAGTCGTCTGTGATCATAAACTAGGAGTTTTCTTATCATGCGTATTGTTGGGCCGAATCTGAACTCTACCTGTTTTGTGCAGTTCACGGAGTCAACGGGGCTTGAAATAAACTGAAGAAACCTCGTGGTCTTTGGCGTCCCTTTGAAGTCCGTTCATTCACGTTACCGTAGCGAAGATCAGAATCCTAAACGAAACAGTGACACCTGGGAATGACCCACAACGCGCGTTTTAGCTCTGTCGACTGTGGAATCGGCTCTTGATGAACTTTTCTCCTCTGTCGCCGGGGCAAACAGCAAATGACATGATTTTCATTATATTCGACCTAGGAAACAACCTAAGACGCGATTTTCACCTCATTCGACCGAGGAAAGGCATTAATCGTGGTTTTTAGCTTCTGTCGACCGTGGAATCGGCTAAATATGCACTATTCCTATCTGTCGCCTAGGCAAACGAAAAAGAACGCGATTTTCACCGCATTAGACCTTGGAAACAAACAAAAACGCGATTTTCAACGCATTCGACCTAGGAATGGCCCAAAATACGCATTTTAGCTTTGTCGACCGTGGAATCGGCTCAAGATGCACATTTCACCTCTATCGCCTGGGCAAACAGCAAGCGACGTGATTTCCACTGTATTCGACTTAGGAAACAAGATATGACGCGATTTTCACCGCATTCGACCGAGGAAAAGCATAAAACGCGCTTTTTAGCTCTGCCGACCGTGGAATCGGCTAAATATGAATTTTTCACCTCGGTCGACTGGGCAAACGGAAAAGAACGCGATTTTCACCGCATTCGACGTAGGAAACAACCTATGACGCGATTTTCACCGCATTTGACCTATGGAAGGCAAAAACGCGTATTTATGCTCTTCCGGCTGTGGAATCGGCTCATGATGCACTTTCCACCTTTGCCGCCTGGGCAGACAGCAAAGGACGTGATTTTCACTGTATTCGACCTAGGAAACAAACAAAGTCGCGATTTCCACCGCATTTGACATAGGAATGGCCTAAAACGCGCAGTTTAGCTCAGTCGACCGTGGAATCGGCTATATATGCACTTTTCACCTCTTTCGCCTGGCAAACATCAAACGATGTGATTTTCACCGCATTCGACCAAGGAAACCACCTAAGACGCGGTTTTTACCGCATTCGAACTAGGAATGGCACAAAACACGCATTTTAGCTCTGTCGACCGTGGAATCGGCTATATATGCACTTTTCACCTCTGTCGACCAGGCAAACAGAAAAGAACGCGATTTTCACCGCATTCGACCTAGGAAACAATCCATGACGCGATTTTCACCGCATTCGACCTAGGAATGGCTAAAAACACGCATTTAAGCTCTGTCGACCGTGAAAGCGGCTCAAGTTATACTTTCACATCTGTCGCCTGGGCAAACAGCAAAGGACGTGATTTTCACTGTATTTGTTCTAGGAAACAAGATAAGACGCGGTTTTCACCTCATTCGACCGTAGAAAGGCATAAAACGCGCTTTTTTGCTTTGTCGACCGTGGATTCGGCTAAATATGCACTTTTCACCTCTGTCGTCTGGGCAAACAGCAAACGACGTGATTTTCACTGTATTCGTCCGAGGAAACAAGCTAAGACGCGATTTTCACCGCATTCGACCGAGGAAAGGCATAAAACGCGCTTTTTAGCTCTGACGACCTTGGAATCGGCTAAATATGCTCTTTTACTCACATACTCGGAAGCAGTAAAATCAATAGGAAGAGAGAAATCGCTGCAAAATTGCAGTCGGACAATCGATGGAAAATCCACTACCCAACGGTATGCACAATCATCACCAGAAAAATATAATTGACACGAGCATTTCTCAGTTCTCTGCAAATCCCCATACGAGAAATTACCACAGAACAGGAATCAGAGCCAGAAAAACGTAAATTCCCCGCACCTCTCAGAACCTCTTAATGATGAAAAAAGTGCGAAAAAAACGTCTCCAGCCCCATTTGTGAACGCATGAATTCCACAATGGTTGAATTGAAACGATCATGGAACATAAAAACTGATTCCCACCAAAGCCGATGGACACTGCCTCCTCCACGCAGTAGCTCATCTACTTACAAAACAACCAGCATCAAAATGGAATTACAATTCCCTAAAGGCTGCAATCAAAACAGAGAGTAAAGCAAACTACAGCACATATGCTAAGTTTTTTGACAAGAACAGTGGGCGACATGCAAAACCTCATAGATAATTACATTGACGAAAAACATTTTGACCAAGCTGCTGTAGACCTTATACCACTAATCATTTCAAATGTGACAGGCCAAAAACTTCTCGTCCTGGATGAAAAAAGATCATTGTGTTTTGAAAATATCAGTCGTTCCCATTTCAGAGCGATCAAATAATAACCCTCCACTACTGCTCCATCGTAAAAACGATCACTACAGTGCTCTTGTCACACAAGGCAAAAATCAGACCGGGGTTACCTCATCTTGACAAAGTGCCGCTGCCCAGCCAAATAGTAGACTTTCTTACATAGCAGATGCTGGGCCAAACACCCTGGGCAACTTAGACAAAATCGATAAATCCCCTGAACGATCCCATCGAGATAGTAACCTCGCTACCTTTAAAAAGAGTGCTAATATAGGTAAAATCAAAATTAAGCATGTAAATGCTCGAAGCCTGAATGGTAAATTGGATGAAATCAGAGTAATGTTGGTCACTGAAAAAATTGACATTTTGTGTGTCTCAGAAACATGGTTTGATTCACGAACCCAAAGTTCATTTTTTAACATTCCTGATTACGTATTGTACCGCTACGATGGCGCTAAAACCAGCCGAGGTAGTGGATCTTGTATTTTTGTGAAAGAAATGTACTCAACATCTTCACTACTAGTGAATAAAGTTTGCGAAGGCATTGAAATGGTTTGGTTAGAAGTGCAAATAAATAAACACAAATCAATAATCATTGGCAGCCTTTACCGGCACCCATCGTCTCCCCTAAATCGAACACTAGATTTCATTGAGGAAACCTTCAAAGAAATCTTTCAGGCAAAAAGATCATTCTTTGCTTTCGGAGATTTCAATGTTGACCTAACGGATAAAAACAATCAGCTAAGCAAACTATTGTATAAACTAAGCTTATCACAAATGGTCAAAGAACCGACTCGCATCACTAAAATCTCTGCAACTCTCCTCGATCTAGCAATCACAAATAATCCCCACCGCAATACTTAGTACAGTAATATCACCTTCTATTTCCGATCACCACTCTATAGAATGTGAAATTTATATTGCGAAGGAAAGACAAAAATACCGCTTAATGACCTATCGCTCGAAAAGGCACTATTCAGCAGAACTATTTCAAGAAAAACTACTCGATAGGTCTACCGAATTCCAGAAAATGATGCAATCTGACGATGTTGATATACAAGTGTCAATTTTCAACGAGAACTTCACAGCAGCTCTCGACGAATGTGCACCTTACGTCACCGAAAAAACCAAGCCAAAACGAACTGTTTGGATCACTGACGAAGTTAAAGAGATGAGCAGAATAAAGAAAGCTAACTTGCGAGAGTACAAAAAACAATAGATCAAACAGTACCTTATACAAGAGATATAAAGAACATGAAAAAATTCTTCGAAAGAAAATCACTGAAGCGAAACAAACTCACTTCCACCAGGCACTGATAAAGGCTAAAAATAACCCGAAGCGAACTTGGGAAATCATTAGTGAGGTAGCCCCATATAAAAATTTAGATCGCATAAGTAATTTTGAAAATCCCTTGGCAACAGCCACGGATTTCAACACATTCTTTTCAAAAGTAGGGGCTCAAGTTTTCAGTGAGGTGTGTACCAATCCAGATGAAACGACAATTGAAAATTCATGCCCCACTGCACCCTCGAGGACTGATGTCAAGTGGAGACCACGCCCTGTCGATTTACCAGAGTTACGAAACATCTTATACTCACTAAAAAACACAAAGGCAGTTGGACATGATGGTATCAGTCCCCATTCAATATATCAAAGACAGTTTCCCCTGTTACAGCACCATGGATTCGTCTGATAATTAATACATCAATAGTAACCAATACGTTTCCAAACCAATGGAAACACTCCATTATTAGACCGTTGCACAAAAGTGGTGACCTAAATACAGCATCAAACTACAGGCCCATCAGTCTTTTGCCTGTCATGTCCAAACTACTGGAGAAAGTGGTGACAAATCAACTGTCATTTCACCTGGACGAGTCAAATTTACTCCTCCAAAATCAATATGCCTATAGAAGAAATACTAGCACTCAAGACGCTCTGCTCAATATATCTGAAAAAATATACAGTGACATCGATCAAAAGAATGTAACACTCTTGCTACTACTCGATCTCTCTAAGGCGTTCGATAGCGTCCAACATGAAAGACTTCTACGTAAAATACTGAACTTCAGAATAGACACGCAATGGTTTGAAAGTTACTTGTCAAATCGATCTCATGCAGTCCGCATAGAAAACAAATTGTCCCCATTCATTCAAAACAATTTTGGTGTTCCCCAAGGATCCATTCTTGGTCCGCTACTGTTTTCTATTTTCATTAATGATTTCCCTCCAATGCCTTCTAACACACGGATCTCTATGTATGCAGATGATGTTCAAATTGCAATAACAAGTTCTGTATCGGAAATACCACAGACGCAAATTAAAGCCGAAACTTTACTGACTAGCCTGAAATCATGGTACGACCGAAATGGTCTCAAATTAAATGCTAACAAAACACAATGCATCATTTTTGGATCCAAAGATGCAATTAAAAAAACTTCAGATCTTACTCTTGCAGTTGGAAATGATAAAATTAATGTATCAGAAAAAGTTAAAAATCTAGGTATCTGGTTCGATAGAAATATGTCCTTCAAATCTCACGTTGAGACTACTTGCAACAAAATCTACGGAACTTTAATGTTTTTTCATCGAATAAAAAGTATGCTAGACGAAAAATCCAGATTATTAGCCATTCAATCCCTTGTGTTATCGCGCATTGACTACTGCAGCCTAGTATGGGGAGACTTACCTCAATACCTTCAAAGGGACTTACAAAAATGCATAAATTTTGCAGCCAAGGTGGTATGCAACGGTAATTTCAAAAGACGTGATCACGTAACCCCTCTCCTCAATAAACTCGGCTGGATCCCTATCCAAGAAAGGCTCCTCATGCAGAAGGCCCAATACGTATTCTCCTCGTTATATCTTCCTCAGAGCAATGCTGAGATAGTGCGTTTCCATCCACCCACTGTAACCAATCAAAAAACCGAACAGAAACAATAATGTCTTAGTCAACTATCGTTCATCTCACTTAGGGCAGAAGGCTCTGTCCATATCAGGCGCCTTACTGTGGAACAAACTTCCCCTGAGTATTAAAGTCCCTCAAAGACCGAGAGAATTTAAAGCCAAAATAACTCGTCATCTTGTGTCTCAATAATAATCCTTAGTTACAGAACATACTGAATGAGTACTGACGAATCTCATTTACCTGGTATCTCCATTGCTGAACAATCTCCCTCGCTCATTGTGTTATAATTCAAGACATCAAACAACAGTTTTGAAGTATGCGTAGGTATTATGATTTGACCGCCTATACGTTGTCATTTGCAAACATGCTTACTTGTATATGGTGTGTACGTATATAGGTGTATGTGCGCATATGGGTGTGTATATGTGCACGTAAAACTGTGCGCACTAGAGTAGATGAACCAGTCGAAGGTGCATTTTATGTCATTCCTCTCCGTTTCTGTGCAAGCATCAAACTAGACCGTCATGGTACCTATGTGTGTGTGTGTTGATCAATTACAGACATTCTGCACCATATTACAAAGATAATGTATTTTTTCTAATATGAAATTGTAAAGCATCCATGTAAAAAAAAAATAAATTCGTTGTGTGATCATCCATTTATACTGCAGTAATATACTTATTCGGCCTATAGTTATATGCTTATAATAATGTGATACCTATGTTTGTTTATCAATTGACGACAATTTGCGCCATATTTCAAAGATAATGTGATTTTTTTTTCTAATATGAAACCATTATAGGACATTAAGGTTTTCTTTCTTATTCACGTCCCACAATCGTTTTCATGTTTCTGACTTAAGTAGACTGTTTTGTGCCACTATTTTAAGTACGATATTTTATAAAATTCATGCTATAATAAAAAGATATTTTCTCCGTTTCCCTCGATTGGAATTCTGGTTTATACTGACTAGTTTACGCTGATATTTGCGCACATGCTTACTTGTGTAAATGTGTACGTGTCCACGCTATGCGTATGACACTCTGTAGAATGCGTATGTATTGCCTCGATGCATAGAAATGCATTTGCGTATGCTTACGAGTCAGGTGTAAATATGTGCGTGGGTATATGTGTGCATGTGTATGTGTAAATATTTACATGTATACGCGCATATATGTGTGTACTAGACTGACAACTAGCATTTTACTAGAGATAATGGTCTTTTTTTCAGTGCACTCTCAACTTGTAACATTACCTAACTCGTCATATCTCTAGTATTGTAAAGCATTCATGTAAAAACTATACATTTGTTGTGCGATCATCCATTTATATTTAAATAAAATGCTTGTTAACTAATGACCGTTATGTTAAAATTGTTGAATCAGAAATACAAAACCTATAATCTTCTTGGTCCTCTTGCTTATATGTACACACGTGTGTGTCCATGTTAACGAAACCGGTGTTTTTCGTAACCTAGGCACACACATGGCCGTAAAACGCGTGTGTATATATGTGTGTGTGTGTGTGTATGTGTGTGAGTGTGTGTATGGATATAGGTTTATTTCTTACGATTCATCAGAGCTTTGGCTGTCATTTTAAATATAGAAAGAGCAAGATTATTTTTCGTGTTTATTAGCATTTCTCTTATATTCGTTTTCAATACGTATATATATGAATATGTGTGTTAGTATGTGCATGGGTGTGTCATGTGTGAGCACGCAAACATGAATATCTATGTATCAGTGTACACATGCACACGTTCGCACATATATATAAGCAAATGTGTACATATATGTGTTTCTATTTCTACTTTTTGCGTAAAAAGCAAAACCTCATGGCACATTACATTTTCCCTAAAGCTCTGCGATCAGTTAATACGGAACCAAATTCCAGAATAAAACAAATTTATTGCGCTTGCTTGATGGTTTATAAATCGATCTATCACGGCCCCGAAGGGCATTTCTGTGAATAGAAGAAATTAAAAGTATAAACAGATGAATGAAGTAAAGCGCTCGTGCAAAAATTATCCCTATATTTGTATGCCGAACAAGCCATGCATTTTATTTTTGAGTGTAAGTTTGTTTATGCATTTCCAGATGTACGTGCTGTGTTGCGCGATGTTCTTTATAAATTACTTCGTGACTAACCTTTTCTCAATACTTTTTCGTCATTTACGATGGGGTTTCAATCTGCTCCCATAAAGGGATTCTTGTCTTTTTCCTACTTCGATAATTTCAACTGAGAACTTGGGAGTTTCGAATAATTCTTTAGCCGTATTCGAATTATTTATAAGTTGTTAGCCATCTCTTGGAATATAAAATATCCAAGAGATGATATTTTTCATTTCTCATTCAACAACCCTTGACAGAGTTAGACTAATAGTACGCCTCGTATATTTTGTCCATTAATATGCCTCGTATGATCTATCTATTTGTACACCTCTGATAGTTTGTCTATTAGTACACCTCGTATAGTTTGTCTATTAGTATGCCTCGTATGGCTTATCAATTTGTACACCTCTGATGGTTTTTACTTGGAAAATAAACGTTTTTTTTACAACATTCTGGCAACCGACAGTTCCATACAGGATCTATATCCCCGGAGATAGACAGGACTCCAAGGTATACTCATTTAATAGTCAGCCAATGATGTGCTTTAACTGTCAAGAATACGGACACACCGCCAAGCGATGCCGCAGCACCTCGTTTGTGGGCAGGAAGTGTGCTGAGGTGGGCTATTCCTCCCCGAACAGCAGATCTGAGAAGCTCAAGTGTGCTCACTGTGGGGGACCCCATGCAGCTGGAAGCACCCAGTGTGACAGAGAAATGGAAGAGAGAAGTTTGGTGCAGATAATAGAAAGAGAAAAGGTAAAAATAAGAAGGGTGAAACAAATCAAAGAGGGTGTGCATGAAACTGAGCGAGTACCATTACCTGACAAATTCTTCACGCATTTCGACTGCAAAATGAATGCAGCGCATCGAAGGAAAATGTCACCATGGCTGCTTGAAAAGTGCATCACTCAACATTCTCGGGAGCAAGCCAAAGGCAATTAGAGACAGTAACAAAACCGTATTTACTGTAGAAGTGTGCGATGCCACACAAAGCCGTAAAATGAAGCAGATACGGCAATTAAATGAACTGCCGATCACTGTTGAATAAAATCTTGACTTGCAGTTCAGAAAGGTATCGTCTACGTCTACGAATATGATCTAAACTATTTTGAAGTATTTAAGACGCGTCTATTAGAAAAATGTGGTGCGCAAGATGTAGTCCAGGCAACATGAATAAAGCCCAAAAACCGACTCGCAAGACCGAGACCTATGTTGTGCAAAAGATGTCCGGAGTACGGCCATGACGTGAAGTTCTGCCAAGGCAAACAAATCTGCCTTAAGTGTAGCTTGGCGTACCATGAAATGGACGAATGCACATTAGAAGAAACTAAGTGTTACCCCTGCGGTGAGGGACATGAAACTGGAGCGAGGAATTATCGGTTGCGAGTAATCGAGGAGGAAATTTTAGTTATTCAAAGTAGTGAGCGCGTGTCGAAGGGGCAAGCCAGAATATTATTCAATTAACGACACCCCAACTTTTCAATGAATTACAGCAAGGCAGTAAAGACACCCATCAACCATGATTAAATAGAACTAACAACAAGTGAGAAAAGAAAACGTGCAGATGACTTGGACCCAGCATCGGATCTGTAGCAAAAAAAAGAAGAAGACAACAGGAAAAGTCAATGAAAGAGACTGTGGCCGGAGCAGAAGGTGGTCCGTGACTGGAAATGAAAATCAGAGAGAGAGGGAAGTGGTTTGCGTAAGTCCTAATACTGGAAAACTTTACACCACATAAATCAACCTAGGCAATGAGACATGTACTCGCGAGGAAGAAAGAGAGTCAAGAGTGAGAGACTAAAAACATTTGATGAATACACGCAAGAGGCACGAAGGAGAGTGGAGGAAGAAAACAGAAGTAACTACGGAGAGTAGCTACGAAAGTCTACTCGCCCAAAAGTCCGTAGAATTAAAGAACAGCGGTAGCGTCGAAATTCGGGGAGAGAGCTACAGGCGGAGATATCCTGGGGGGACAATAGGAAGGAAGAAAGCCTGGTCAACATTCTAAGGAGGGCAATAGACGCAAGTGGAGGTAATGGTTAAAGGAGAAGTCAAGCTCATCCAGTGGAATCTGCAGGGAATGGCGACGTCAAAAGAAAACCTGATTAACCTTGTTGATACACATAAACCAGCAGTTATAGCAGTCCAGGGCACATTCTATGGAAATGATTTTGTGTCACCTATACAGGGATATAACGGTCTGTGCAAGCAAAGCCATTACAACCACAGATTCCATGTAGGGGTACACTTTGTATGTACACTCATCGATACCAACTCAAGAAATTGAAACCAATTCACCAGCTCAAATTGTTGCTGCAAGGGTATGCCTAAATCACTACAAAGTTATTACAGTAGCATCTGTATACCTACCACCAAGAACAAGTAAAAACCTTGAACAGCTTTTTGATACAATCAAAAGAATACCAAAGCCTGTTATCTTGATGGGAGGTTTTAACGCCCATCACAGTGACTGGGGAAATAACACTATAGATCGATGAGGACGATTTATGCAAGATTTTCTAAAGCAAGGCATCTTTCACATTATTAAAAATAACTCAGCCACCCAAATTTCAGGATCGGTGATTGACCTAACCTTGACTACCTTTGAGACTACACCGGATCTACAATTTACCGCCCCCTTGTCAG